>CM047884.1:19111284-19180548 GCA_026212405.1 Petrea volubilis
AAAAAAGAAAAGAAAAAAAGACACTGAAATATATAAATCACAATTAACTAAAACAGAGTCAAACTACATGAAAATAAAGTGAAAATAAAAACACCCAAAAAAAAGATATATCTATACTATTAATAAAACGTTTAAGGGGTAATAACCATATTGATTTCTTTGATCTATTTTGGTCTCTCCATTCTCATTTACATTATTTCACACTCTCTTATCCCATTATTAACATACTTTTAGTTTATTTATTTTCTCATTCTCTCTCCTCTATTTATATATATATATATATTCCATATTTCTTTTATCTTTTTTTGTGACTTTTTATTTCTTATTATTATTATATTTGTTAATCTTATAATTTATTTTCATTTTAAACAATTTCCTACAATAAATACAATAAATTATATACATCACAAATAATTAATAAATATATATAATAATGTATAAAATTCAATAAATATTTTAATTTTATTTTCGTAATTTATATTTTATTTTTATTTTGCATACACATCGAATGTGCCCGACCGACTAGTGTATATATATATATATCATTAATAAAGCAAGTAGATGGTCTAATACCATATTGGTGGCTTTGATCTCTTTTGATCTCTCCACTATTTCATTTATATTATATTTCCTCTCTCCTCTCTCGTTATTAATGTTTTTTAATTTATTTTTTTTCATTTTATCTCCTCTATCAATATAGATATTTTTTCATCTGTCTTTATCTTTTTTTTTACTTTTTATTTTTTATTTATTTGCTAATCTTATCATTTTATTTTTATTTTAAAATGTTTTTCTATAATAAATTTAATAAAATACATATATTAATAATACTTAAAACATATATAATAATGTATAAAATGCAACAAGTATTTTAATTTTATATTCATAATTTAAATATATAATTAAATTATATTTTATTTTTATTTTTCACACTCAATAAGTGTGGCCGACCGACTAGTATGTGTAATCTAAGCATATTGTATTATGGCATGAGTATAAAAAACACTGAAGAACTTGAAGAGAGAACATGAATAACTGCAATACGATGCGGTTTTTAGGTAGATAGCCAAGTACCGTCAAAATATAATAGAAGAGATTGGGCCGTTGGGCATTGTTTAGTATAAGTTAATTTAAATTGCATATTACTAAAATTAAGCGATGACGGATTAACTCAATATAAGTAGAGATTATTAAATAAAGATATAATATCTATAATGGGATATTAACCATTGACTAACGGATTAGATCATATACACTAAAAATAATGTATGTATGTATATATATATATGAAATCATAATAAATTCGATTCAAAACTTATCTTAACAAATCAAATACAATTATTTATATCTAATTTTTAATTATTGCCATGAATAGTGACGAAAACGGGGCATGGCATCATTTTTTTTTTATCGAATTTGATAGATATCATGGTTAATAATTTTTTTTTTATGGGCATAAATTTATTACATATCATTTCAATTACATCAATATCAACACTCTTGAATGAAACTCCAATTATTGTATCATTCATTAATAATTATCTAATATAAAAAGCTATAATACAATACATTATATACAGTTATTGGTAGATTAATACCCAGATCGTTTTTTTTATATAATCAACTCAGGACATCCTTATAATGTCAATCGAAATGCTACACACGCGCACACACACTCAGCCAAAGAAAAAAGAAAAGGGACAAAAGGATTTGAACTCAATACCTTATTGGTGTCGATTCAAATTCCTAACACTAGGCTACAATCCCAATGGCCACGCCATTGAAATTCGAACTCATGATTTTATAGCCATGATGCCTTCCTCTTATTACTAGGCTAAGGGCTCCTCGATGATTAATGACTTAACTTATGCTAATAACAAATTTTAAAAACTAATTAACAATAATCAAGGGTTACTTTGATGAGGAAAAATAAATGATCGCGGTCTATTAAATTAAAGTTTGACAATTGCTGATAATTTGCTTTGTATTTGAAGAAAACGGTTTCCAAATTTTAGGAATATAAACATGTGATTGTTAATTAACAACCAGTAGGAAATTTTTTAAATTCTAACTATTAAACATTTGCAAAATTCTAATAATTTTGTATAGATGATGGCGCTCTTAATTTACATAACAGTATAGATTTCTTTAGTTACGGACATTCAATATAATAAAGGTAGCGTGTATATAGAATATATTGAAATTCACCTATTATAAAAATGAAACTGAAATGACAACCTGAATTAAGGAAATCAAGTAGGATTAAGGTGGAGAATGAGACATCAAATTGCGCAAATGGCGGGCATTAAGGTGGAGAATGAGTTCGACAAGTATCTAGGATTACCTTCTGTAATCGGTAAAAAGAAAAAAGAAGTGTTTGGGTCAATTCGCGACAGGGTGTGGCGACGGATCCAGGGGTGGAACAATAGGTCTCTTTCTCAAGCTGGTAAGGAAATCCTAATAAAAGCAGTGCTTCAAGCGATTCCGTCGTACGCGATGTCCTGCTTCCGCTTGCCAGATTCATTCTTACGTGAACTTGAAAGCATGATGGCAAACTATTTCTGGGACAATAACTGTGTTCGGAAGATTCATTGGCTCTCGTGGGATAGGATGTGTTTGGATAAAGTGGAGGGGCGTTTGGTGTTCTGAAAACTCCAAACCTTTAACGATGCTTTGCTAGCAAAACAACTTTGGAGAATTGTTACTAATCTGTCTTCCTTTCTAAACAGGGTTATACATGCTAAATATTTCAAGTCTCCGAAACTTTGGGATGCAAAATTGGGTCACAATCCATCTTTTACATGGAGGAGTGTGTTCGGCTCCATGACTTTGCTAAGGGCTGGTACACTTGGGGCAGAAAGTGGACATCTGGGATGCGCCATGGGTACGTAGGCCTCTTTCATTCAAAATTCTCTCCAAAGATTGTGACAGGCCAATGGGCTTCTGTTAGTACACTGCGCTATCTGGAAAATGGAGGGTGGAATATACCTCTCATTGAGTCCTTGTTTTTGCCGATCGATGTGCAGGATATCCTAAAAATTCCCCTCGGGCATTCTTCCAATGAGGATTTATTTGAGTGGCATTTTGAGCACATCCGCTACTCCGTGAAGAGCGGTTATCGTATTGGCACTGAGCTTAACAGGTTAAGCCACCCAAGTCAGCACCACAAGGGGAGTTGAGGGGGAGATTCTCCTTGGAGTCAGATTTGGCGAGCGGGTACACGAAACAAGATCAAGATGTTCATATGGAGACTGGCTCATGAAGCGATTCCCACATGGACTAATCTGAACAACAGGCACTGTTCAATCAACGATGGGTGTCATCTATGCGAGGGGGAGGTGGAGGATTCTAGACATGTGTTCCTCCGCTGCCCCTTAGCCCAAATGACTTGGGCTCTCTCATGCTTACCGTGGCGAGTAATTGAGGATTGGAAGGGCAGCGCTTTAGATTGGATTAACATGGTAAGTCGTCGGTTTTCGAGTGAAGTTCAGTCTCTTTCTCACGATACTTTGGAGCTTATAGTTCAATCGTAACAACACAGTCAAGAAGAATTCTCGATGCTCGCTGACAGAGGTCATGAATGCTGCCAATTCACTTCATCATTCATTCAAGGAGGCGAAGTCTAGACATGCTTCCGGGAATAGGCAGCGGCACGATGCACGCTGGTCCCCTCCGGCGTCGGGCTACATCAAGATCAACTTTGACAGGGCAGTTTCCGAGGATGATAAATCCAACGGAGTGGGAGTGATAGCTCGTGACAGCGTCGGTCATTTTGTTGGTTGGTTCGGCCGCCGTTACTCTGTTCCTGGAACTGCTGAACATGCCGAAGCCCTCGCCTGCAAAGAAGCCTTGTCCTTGGCTCGCCATTGCACATGGTCTCATATCTTAGTGGAGGGGGATTGCCTCTTGCTCATCAATGCTCTGTGGTCCACCCAGATGGATTGTTCGCATATTGGTATGATTCTGAACGATATGAAGGCGGCGTGCTCTTATTTTAGTCAGTTTCATTTTGCCCATGTTAATCGAGTGGGAAATCGAGCAGCTCATCTTCTCGCTCGCTATTCGTCATTTGATGACCCAATAAGCAGCGAACTCCCACGAGCATGGTTCGTCAGAACGGCGTGATAACGGCCGGAATGGAACCGGAACGCTAGCCTCTGTTCCGCTGTTCCAGTCTTTGTCACGGATTGAAGTGTCTCGGCGTTATAACGCCCGTTCCACCGTTCTTTTGTGTTGTCGCAGCAATGGAACAGGTGGAACGGCGGGAACAGAATGGGTTGAGTCAATTACTCCTCTCTTGTCCGCAAAGAGCTTGTAAAATTTATCAACGGCGGAATTATCTATAAAAGGAAGATAGAACAGGGGAGAATTGTCTGTAAAAGAAAGACAGAATCGAGAAGAATTTGTAAAAGCTTGCAAACAGGGGATAAGAAGTAAACGAAAAAGAATTTTATGCAAAAATCAAAGACAGAACTTGTGAACTTTTGCAAATAAAGAAAGAGATTCTCTGTAAAAAAAAAAAAAAAGAGATACAATGTAAAAGACAAGAAAGAGGTACAAATTTTTTTGTATATATTAGACCTTAAAATAAGTGGAATGTCCGCGACTGTTCTGCGATGTTGCAACGAAATTGGACCGGTGGGCTCCGTTCCGTTCCCTGTGACCATTACGACGAACCATGCCCACGAGCTGTGTTAGATGTTGTTTTGGCTGATATTTCTCCCAATTAAATGATATTTGCATTTGGCCTTCAAAAACAAAAATAAAAGTAGGTTTAGGCAATCAATATTTATCAAGTTCTCTTACGGATAGCATCATTTATTTTAAAATAATGTTTATCTCTTATTTTATAATATTACACGTTAATGTTATTTGTATAAAATTATTTTTTTAATTATATACTTGACTTCAGATATTTTTCAAGTTCTCATGAACTAACTAAATGGAATTCTAATTAAATTCAATACTAATTTCATTTTTATTAAATTACGCAAATAACACTAATATTTCACATAGCATATTGAAAAACAAACACACAAGATAGAAAAAATAAAAGAAAAAACAATAAATAAATATATGAAAAAATTATTTTAAGCTCCTTCTATTTTCATTTAGTATAAATAAATATTATAAAATAAATGATAATACTAATATACTTAAAAATAGACACAAAATAAATATTCAATGACTAAATCAAGTGTTGCACCGCTACAATAGCGCGTATGTTTGGAGTTTGGGATTGTTTTTGCTTTTGGAGAAGTTGGAGTTGTTGAAAAAATTGAAAAAAAGTTGAGTAGTAAAAGTTGGTAGTGTTTGAAAATAAAAATTAAAAGTTGATAGTAAAAGTGTGGAGTGTTTGGA
Organism: Petrea volubilis; assembly: GCA_026212405.1. Taxonomy (NCBI): domain Eukaryota; kingdom Viridiplantae; phylum Streptophyta; class Magnoliopsida; order Lamiales; family Verbenaceae; genus Petrea; species Petrea volubilis. Next base: position 19,116,646 of record CM047884.1, read on the forward strand.
AATAAAGTGAAAAGCAATTAAAAGTTGGTAGAAAATAGTTAAAAAATTTAATTTATTTACAAAAATGCCAAGAAGCACTTCTAGTAACTTTCTCACAACTTATCAGCTTCTACTTTTTTTTTTCAATTTAATTTAAGTAGAAATTACAAAATCAAATACTTAAAATAGTTTTTTTGAAATTAAAAGCAGCAAAATGCTTTTTAAAAATTTTTCAAAACACCACCTATATTGACCACACAATTAATGGAGCATTCCCACACATTCAAACGAAAATTAGCGACTATAACGTTATGTTATTGTGAACTTTAATAGGTCTACAAAAAAAACTTGAGATTATTCTATAGTGACAAATTGATCAAATCGGATAGATAGTTACAGTATGCATACATTGATAGAATCTCAAATAAGAACGTATTTAATCACCCAATGATTGTGCCAGTGGAACTTTATGCCACGGGAAAAAAAATACTTAAGTACACTCAATGCGCTAAATATCAAAGAGTGTAAATGAAAATATGTCAGGATCTGCTCACATGTTGTCATCTATATCTCTCGGTATTTCCTATAATGATGTGTAGGCACCATAAATTTTAAATTATAAATTTAAATTAGTATTTAGTCTCGTATCAAGCTATTGAAAATAGATATCTTATATATTCTCATAATTTTTTATTATAAAAAAGTTTTGATAGAATAAATTAATTTTTTACAACATAAATTGAAGAATAAATATATTAAAAAAGTTATATGATAACAAAATATGTTTGATTTCAATGCTAATTTCAATATAATTAAGGCAAGAACGTTTTTAAAAATATATGTAGAATCAAATTTTGTAATTATTATTAAAGTAAATGATAAATATTACAAATAAAATATTTATTTTTTTATTTTATTTGAATTAAATTTTAATCCATTTCACTCTAAATACTTGATAATTGTTAAATTTTTTTGGATAAATATGATCACAAATATACTTATTTAAATTTATATAAAATATCTTTGAATTTTATACATGATAAAATAGAATTAAATGAGACATTCCACGTATAAGTTTAATTGAATATTAGTCTCAAGTATTCTGAATTTTTTTTATTTAAGGATCGTTAATTGTAATAAGTGGCATTAATTAAATCACTATAATAGAATTTATTTATTTATTATAGTACCCCAATGATTGGCTATTTTTCAGTTGTCCACGAGCCAAAGCCTTTGGCCCCTCAACTCCGGACTCCTTTTTTTTCCCCGGTAATAAACCCTCGCCCATCACTCCGCTTACCGCCTAGGCCCCTAACAACACCCTCCCCCCTTCCCAAGCCAACATCCCACCCTCCAATCTTCGGCGAAAATGGCCGCCGTGCCGATAAAATCTGGAATCTGGGCTGCGCCGAGATAGCTCGAAAGGTCTCTCGGGCCATACCCCTCTCCCCCAACTCCACAATCCACGCCGTCGGCAGCCGAGAAAGCCGCCACATTCGCTAAAGAGAACGGCTTCCCTGAGTTGACCAAGGTCTACGGCTCGTATGAAGCCGTATTGTACGATCCCGAAGTGGACGCCGTGTACATGCCGCGGCCCACAAGCCTGCACATCAAATGGGCCGTGCTCGCGGAGCTGCCCTTGGCGCTGAATGTGGCGGAGCTGGATGAGATTCTGGGGGCGTGTGAATCTAGTGGGGTGCAGATCATGGACTCTACCATGTGGATGCACCACCCAAGGACTGCTAAGATGGAGGAGTTTCTGTTGGATGCTTCGAAATTCTGTGAACTCAAATCAGTGTGTGGAGTCCTGTGTTTTTGTACTTGTTGTTTGTTTATCTGTTAATTTTGCATTGTTTTTGGTGTGGGATCAAAGTAATGTTCAAATGAGACTTGAGTAGAATTTGAACTGTTGGTTAAAGATGGATTCTTTGTCGAGTTAGAAACAATTAGTGCTAAAAACTGATTAATTTGCAAATATGTATATATAAACACACACACAGTCGTTGTTGCTTTTTCCATTATGAATGATTTGATTTGAGTGGCATTTAGTTGGATGAGGTTGTGAGTGTTTTGATTAGCTTGATGGTTGGGGGAAAAACATGATTTTGTTACACTGAGTTGTTGTCAAATTGTTGAACTGATATGCAAAAGTGGCTAAAATGATTTAGTAATTGAAGTGAGTGCATGAAAGGGCAGTGGAATAAAACATATAAATGCACATGTTTTTAGTTATAAATGTCACAGTTTCAATATACAAGGAAAAATCTGTGGGCATGACAATTATATAAATACATTGACCCAAATATCCGAGCACTAGGCACATTTTTCCAAATAGAATGAGGCGAAGCTTACCTAGCTTTAACATAAATATCTGCAACACTTGCTCTCAATCGCTTCAATTCCTCCACAGCTGCTGGAGATGAATTCTTCAAATGAGCAGTGCCAAAAGAGATGTCTTCTGAAGCACTCCCAACAGAAAAACCCAGAACCCTCCTTATATCACTCGGCCGTGCACACTATTGATCACCCATAACAATTGGCTCCAGCATTAAGCATTGAGCTAACATAGTCGCATCTCCTGAAGAGGTGGCACTCCCCCTCGAATTTGCCTTCCCAGAAGCAAGATTCCTACTTTCTGCACCCTCTCTGAAATTTGTAGACCTATCCAAAGTGGGTGCAGAATATCCCCTTTGCCCATTTTGGTAGTTCCCCGCAAAAGTGGAGTCTGGGCTGGCTGATGTCAACTCAAATCTCGAGTTTCCAGCCATTATTAGGGTGAAAATCTCATACTAATAAAGTCGTTCCCGCTCAGAAATATGTCGGCTATTTTCGCATCTATAAACCAGCAAAACCTAACAAAACAAGTAATCAAGCGCATTAGCAAACATCAAATCATAATAATAAAATGCTAAAACTTATTAATCTAGGGCATTAGCTTAAATAAGGAAAAGAAATAAGTTGCACATATGTTCTAACTACTGCAGTCCACTGAAAAATTCAACAGCAAAAAGCACTCAATTAAACAGACATTTCCTAAATCTTGTACGACCAAATACATTGATTTCATAAAAACAAATACTCTCGCCAGAAAATGTCTTAAGCCATCACATACAAGTGAGATATTCGCAGAAAATACTATACGGAATATGAACATCTATCAATTCACTCCAAAGCACTAAAACACAACCTCCGGCTATTCTTCTTTGGCGATCGAAATTAAAATCGAAACTATTAATAATCATAAAATCAAGCAAAACCCATCAAGAGCAGCCAAATATATTAATTGAGAACAGGACAACAAAACGCATTACTGACGATTCTTCCCTCCGAAGTCCAAGCAAAACCCGACAATAAATTCACTGTGAATTCACCAAATTAAGCAAACAAAGTTCCTGAAAAAAAGAGCGGACTGACACAAAATCACCCATAAATACACTTCAAGACTTCATTCAGGCACTGAAACCCTAATTGATCACAGAGCAAGATTAGGGTTTATCCATTATTCCATCTCTTTCCTCGAAATTCAACAAAATTGAACCGCTTCTAGCACAATTCAACTGCCAACAATGAGTGGAGCCCTGAAGTTAACCTGCATTCGTCGATCCAGAGCGATCGAAGAGAGTGAGACAACGCAAAGAAAAAAGAGTAGAGAGAGAAACTACACTATAATGAACTCTGTCCCCCCTCTTTTCGCACTCTTTTTGTTTTATTTTTATTATAAATTCTTTTGGCGTATATATAGGTATAGTACGATTTGGGCCCACTTGCTACAATTTAGGGTAAATAATATAATAGGATTGGGTGCAAGTACAAGTGCCCTAAAATTTAGGGTTCCGTTTTATAAATCTAACAAATTTTCAAAAAAATTTTCAGTTGGGTTTTTAGAGGGAAAAACAAGATTGGGTTTCTTTTTTTATATTTTGTTGTTTGGACCCAAAAAAAAATTATTAATAATAATAATATATTTCCGTTGGTTGGTTCAATAAGAGTTGGCTTTATGGTTTGAACAAGGATTTTGGTCGGGATTTTGGTTATATTGAGGGATTTGTTGTTAAAAAGATGGTGGCTGTGAATTTATTTTGGCGGTTGTTTGATCTAAAAGGAAAAGTTTATTTATCTATCTAAAACTTGGTATAAAATTGGGTAACTTTTTGTTTAAGACTTTTACAACTCGTTTGAATTAGCTTTTTTTAATAGAAAAGGTACTTATTTTTTTAAAAAATAATTTAGAGTAAAAAAAATTATATTTTGATGGATTTTTAGAAAAAAACAGAAGCCACAAAAGAAAAAAAAACACAACTCAAAGCATTTTTAATTATTATATCTAAATGTAAAATTATTTAATTTAAAAAAAAAAAAGAGCTCCACTGTGAAAAACACAGCTGAAGAAACACTTTTTTAAAGCTCATGAAAACGGGTTCTAAATGAGAATGGTAAATTTCAGTTCAACACTATTCTTTTTTTTTTTTTTGGTTGAAATGTTGAATAACGATAAATTTTTGCTATAGAAACATTGTATCTATTTGGTCGATGTTATTTTAGTATTAAGATGCGTTGTTTTTGTGAAAGTTGTATAGTCTAATTAAAAATTACTAGTATCAAATTCACAAATTGTCAAAACATAGTATTGTTTTTTATTATTCGTGTTCAAATATTTACAAAATATTTTGTGTTTTCTTCAAATTTCTCTGTGACGTGACATCTTAAAAATGTTACAAAAAGTTCGGCAATATTTGATAGGTCGCATAAGTCGAGTTGATGATATTTTCAGTTGAACTGCAATAGCACTTAGTTGGCTAATAAACAATAGGCATAACAATTGTGAACAATTTAACAACACAATGTGAAACAAATGGTTCAATTTTTATCTATTTTTTCATAATATTCGACTTGAACTACGAATCAACATAATTCTGCTGATGTTTAATTTGTCATTGTCAAACAGCTTCGGAATTATTTATTGATATATATAGGAAAAATGATAATATTTTCAAGAATTAATAACTTACCAACCTTTTTCTTTTAATAAATAATATAGCGTATAAAATATATAATTTTTTTTTTATAGTAACTTGTTCAACATAATAACTTAGAAAATCACTGTTAAATAATTTATTATAGAATTAAATCATTGTTTAATTGTAACGTGTGCCAACGAAATTTTATTGGCGTTTGCATGCGAGGTCATGTTACAATGTATAAATTGTAAAATTGAAATAGCATGACTTATCATTATTGGTGATCGAAATTTGCTATCTTACATTGGTTGTATCGTATGACGTTTACAAAATATATATATATATATATATATCAAAGATTAAAAGACTCGTGCATTAAAAGGAATAGACTTTATCAACAAGCTGCCAACTACAATTGAATTTATGACGTAACTAAAAATAATTATTTCACACGGCAATAAGTGAAGTGTATGCTAAGTATTAGTTACTACAAAGTGACATTTTTCTTTAAAAATCTCCATCCATGTCTACAAAGACACATTTAAATTTTTTTAATATTGATTTTAAATTTGTTCCAAAAAAAATGAAAGTTAAAAAAAAAAGGAAAAGAAAAGAATTTTGTTGGTTAGGTATCCAATATGTCGGGTAATTTAAATTGATACTTGAATGTAATCCAAATTATACGATTACCCAATTTAATTGGATACCTAATCGGGCTTGGGTTTTATCCAATCGAGTTTGGATTTTTTTCATTATTTCAAAACTAATAGTTGAATATTTTAAATCAAAATAGTTCATTATTTGATGTTTGACATTTAAAGAATGTGTAGTTTTGAGTATGAGAATAAAACTCTCAGGAAGACAAGAAGTATGACCGACTATTTAAAATTTCGACTATTGAGATTTGAGATCTCTATTGCTACGAACAAGTTTTGGATTTTAAAAATTAAAATTCATATCTTGATAGGAATGGAATTCTAAAAGGCAAAAATTATCTCGTGTGAAAGACTAAGATTCTATACAAACCTAAATTCTATATATATTTTTTTATTTTCTTTTTCTTTAATTTGAAATTTTTGATCAGATACCTGACTGGGTCCTTCCGGTAGAAAAATAAAACCCGAAGTCCAACCCGCTTGAAAATTAGTCAGGTTCGAATTATGCCAAACCTAGCCCAAAATATCCACCCCAAAGTACCCAAACCCGATTGGATTGAATCAGAACTCAATTTACCCGATCCAAATGTCCGCCCCTACGATAAATTGATTAGTTAAATGGTCACCAAGGTTAAAGCGGACATTCTCCGTCTTCAAAGCTTGTGATCACATATTGAATCATATAATCTTTCATAAATGGGTAATGTTAGCGGTGACATGACAAATTTAAATTATTATTTTTTAACTATATGTGTTTTATGGGACAATTATTAAAAATTATGTCTTTATTAAATTGAGACTATAATCTTTATTATTTTATGTAGTACATATCTATTGAAAAAAAGATTGGAAGAGAATGATAAGACACTGGGAAAAGAGGAGAAAAAGCCATATGAAAAAGTTCTCCCCCAAATTCTAGGAACTTGAAGAAAGAGAATTGCCAAGCATCTCCACAAATATTTTGATTCAATTACACATTCAAATTCACAAATTTTCAAGACGCGATCAACAAGTCTTTGTCATAGTTCGAGCTGACAGTGGTGTCAAATCCACAAATCTCCAAAATGCAATCAACAAGCTTTATGAGTTGATTGCATTCCAGGTTTCACAAATCTCTTGATGAAGTCAACAATCCTCTGAGCCGAATGCGATGTCAAATCCACAAATCTCTAACTGTGGTCAACAAGCATTTGAGCGTGCTACACAATTAGAGATGGCAATGGGTCGAGTTTTGCGGGTCCCGGACCCGAACCCAGACCCGACCCGCTTGAGGCGGGTTTTGACCCTGAAAATTGGGTTTGGGACGGGTTGCGGGTCTAGAATTCTAGACCTGCACGGGTTTGGGTTGGGTCTTGGGTTCACTTGGACCCGACCCATATATATAATATGTATAATATAAAATATATAAAGAAATATCATTAAAAAAAATCTTAAAAATTAAATTTGAAGTTGATTATTATTATTTCATTAGAATATATTTTATTAGATTTTATGTACAATTTGAATGTTTTCTTTTATTAAGTTTCTTGTACAATTTAAAAATTGTTATCTCAAAAAAAGTCGTTCAAAAAAGAAAATTTTAATTATTGGGACGGGTTCGCGGGTCGGGTTTGGCGGGTATGCGGGCAGGGTTTGGCGGGTTGGGATGGGTTTATGAACCCGGCGGGTTCAACGGGTCCAACTGGCTGGGTTTGGGTGTCGCGCGGGTCGAGTCTCGGGTCCGGCCAAACCCGTACCAAACCTGACCCGTTACCATCCCTATAAACAATCAAATCTACAAATCTCCAAACACGGTTTCCAAGCCTTCAAATCGACTACACAGGTCTTGCAAAATCAAATTCATCAAGTTCAACAAGTCTTTGTGTCCGAAAAGAAGAATTGGTCTATCGACTTTTTTTTCTCACGATCCATTTCGATTATCCAGCATCTATCAAGCCATCAAATGTCATCTGCTTCTTTTACTCGAGAAACATGCTTTTCAAGTCCTCCAAACGAAGAACATGCAGAACTGAAGAATTAGTGGATGGACTTTGCAATTTAAAAAAAGATTACAAATAAATTAGAGTTGTTTTTCTACAGATATCTTATTTAACTGAATTCGTATTAATGCATTTGTTCATTGATTTCAGCATATATTATATTTTCGATAAATTTTTTTGCAAACAGTCAGTGAATTTTTACGAAATGAAAATGAATTTTTCATTTTTTCGAGGAGGTGCAATTTTAAATTTTGATAAAATAATATGGTGCATAAATTTGGAGGAAAGCAAGGGTTAATCTGCCCACCAGCTCTCGTCACTCCATCCTTGTTAAAAAGCTGCCTGACAAATTAATTTCGATCTTCACCATAAACATCAATTATTTGGCTCCCATAACCACATTTGTAGCGTACTAATAGCATGTTTATTGTGTGGAAATATTTAAAAGCATTTGGATGATGCTTTATTTTTAGATTGTGCCACTAATATTTAAAATAAGAGCCGTAACCTTTGCAAAATAAAGTTCAATATTCTTATGCAATGTAATAAATATTTTGGAGTTTTCTTAAATCATTAACCGTGTAATATGAGAATGGTATATTATACAGTATTTGAAAAATAATATATATTCTACAAATATATATCATAAAATGGCATAAAGTAAAACGATTATTGAAGTGGAGTTCTCCGGCATATAAATGACAGTAAGTTTGTCATTTTTCTAATTGATAAATGATATTTATTTTTTATCTCCCCAAACCGCTCAATATCTTAAACACACACATATTTATATGTCTGTGTGCATATAATCGATATTAAAGATGGAAAATGTAGAAATTAAGTACTATTTGAGAATCACATCATACAAAAATTTTGACAAAAATTCAGAAAAGAAAAAGGAAATTAACTAATTTTATCTTCAATCAAACTTTCCGACGGCACACCATATTTTATCTACGATTGGCCTTTGTCTTGTATTGAGTACTTAAAAAGAGGTTCACAAACCATTTGGGCCTTTCGTATTGAAAAAAAATGAAATAGCCTATAACAATTCCAATTAAAAGTCCACATCCATACCCCAAAGCAACAACTTGCCACGTAAATTCATCTAGAAAATCAAAAGCTTCACTTTCTTGTGGCAATATTGGCGACTCTTTAGGTACAACTTTGTCATCTTCACACTTTTTTGTCAATGGAAATCCATGTAATCCCGAGTTTCCGATGTATGAACCATTGTCAAATGTAGAGAATTGACCAAATACTAGATTGAGGTATTTGTCCGACAAGATTATTGACCGAAATGTTTAGCTTGGCAAGAAATGTTAGCTTTGTTAACTCCCATAGTATTTGTCCAACCAGTTGATTTGAAGACAAGTCCAATGATTCAAGAGAAGTTACATTTCCAAGAGATGCAGGTATACGTCCTGTGAGCTTATTATGAGACAAATTCAAGTACTTTAAGGAATTAAGATTTTCGATGAAATGCGGGAAACTCCCACTAAATTTATTGACTGACAAGTCAAATGTTATAAACGTTTTCAAGATTCTATCCAGAGAAAGCTCCAGTCCATTTAAAACAAACACCATCGTCTCCTCGTAATCCAAAAACCAATTTCCTTCTTCTGTTGTATTTTCTTTGGCGTTTATCATGGCTACAAAATTCTTCAAATATCTAGCAGGCAAAGAGCCAGTAAACTCATTATGGGATATATCAAAAACTTGCAACTCAGGAAATGAAATGTTAGTATTTGAAGCGAATGATATGGTACCACAAAATTTGTTTGACCTCAAGACAAGTACTCGTAGCTTCAAAAGATTTTCCATCCAAAAAGGAAAATTGTCCTGTATTTTATTATTTTCAATGTCGACAACTTGTAGTCCCTTGCAATTGGCCAAAGATTGGGGTAATGTTCCTTCCAATTGATTTCGATTCAAGTTTAGAGACTTCATATTACAGCCCTCGGTAAATAATGACGTTGGAATGAGACCATGAAACCGATTTGCCTTCAAATCTAAGAGCCACAAAGATTTGCTCATGTTTACCAAACAATGTGGAATTGATCCTTCCAAACTGTTGTTTGATAGATGGAGAAATCCAAGTCCTTCAAATTGCAAATTGATGGCGGGATTTGTCCAGTTAATTTGTTGGAATAGAGCGCTAGGTAAACCATATCTGATAGATTCCCAATAGTGGAAGGTATTGAACCTGAATATAGATTTCCTCTAAGGTCTAAGTAAAACAATTTTTGGAAGTTCTCAATAGTTGATGGTATGGTACTTAAAAATTCATAATAAGTCATGAACAAAATTGTAACACTACTGCAGGCATAGTAAGAACTGCTTCAGATTCCAAACTTTAATTAATGCTCAACATGGAACAAAGACATTAAAAAAATGAAACTACAAACTGAATACAATTTTGAGATTTCAGATTTCCATTGTTTAGAACTTTCCATTTTTAACTTTAATCAACAAATATTTATTACGATTAAATAAAATTAGCTTAAATTTCGAAAAGACTATGGTATATGGAACAACTACATGACGGGATATGAGATGCTATCTACTTGGGTATATGCTCAAGTAGTGTATTAATCGTTGAATCTAAACATGAAGATGTTAAAAGATGGAATTGTGATATCATCATATTCAATCCAACGGTTTATATACCAGTTTGGTATATATCCAATTGGACAGGCTCTAACTTGCCATAGATGACTTACTTTTCTATATCAATATATTTCTTTATTTTATGATAGTTATATATCCAATTAAAGCATTACGATGATTTTGTTTTTTTTTTTTAAAAGAAATTCAAAATTTCGCTGCACTAAGACATAAAAAGTGTAAACTATGTCTTTTGTGCACAATCTACCAAACAAAGGAAAAATATAAAAGATGAAGCCAAAACAGTTTTGATCGATGAAAGAGGCGAGTATATCGTACCATTCAAATTGTTGGAATCAAGGGCTAACGCCTGAAGCCTTGCCAAATTTCCAATTTCTCTTGATACGTGCCCACTAAAATTGTTCCCAAATAAATAGATAAACTTAAACTGTGAACATAGTCCTATATTTGATGGTATTTCTCCATACAACTCAGTTCCACGAATAGAAAGTCGTTCTAGAGACTGAAGATTGTGGCACATATTAATAGGCAAGCTTCTGGATAAGCTATTATCCTCCAAACTAACATCTTTCAATGATGATATGTTGAAGATGGATGAAGGAATCGGATATGCCAATTTGTTTAATTAGTTTGAGAGTCGTAAGGTATTTAGTTTGTTGAAAGTTTCTCAATCTCTTGAGGTATATTTTCTCAAAAAAAAAAAAAAAAATTTAAACACCAGATAATTATAAGATAACTATTAGTATTAATATTAGATCTAAAAATGAACACAATTTCACTGTACATATATGTTATATGTTGTAAAAATATCTATTTTTGTCATTATGAAAGTAATTTTATGGAAAAATTAAATTATTATCATTAATAACAAGATAAGAATAATTATCACTTGATATATGTAATTCATCAATGATCTTTCTTTCCATTTGAGTTTTTGTCATAAATATTATTCTTATTGTACAATTGTGGTACGACATGGAAATTAATGGTTGAAGAAAAACTTAACATTTCAATGGGCAAAAGTGTGTTTGTTATTGGATTTAACTGAATGATTTTGATGAGCCCAATTTTTCTGAGATATCTAAAATTCCCTTACATTCTGCATATATTTAAATAGCAATGAGTCTCTCTTCATGCACAAATTTTTTGACCAAGAAAAATTAAAAAAAGAGATAGAACGGTGTACTTAGATTGACGAAAGAGGCTGGATATAATACCGTGCAAATTGTTGGAAAAAAGGAATAACATTTGAATCGTTGTCAGATTCCCAATATCTCTTGGTATTGAACCTATCAGTTTGTACAATACGAATCGTCAGAAGCTTAGACAATTATTCCTTATGGTTTATTTTCTCAATGAAATTTGGAGCAAACTGCCTGCCAATATTAAACATAAAACCTTTTTTGCAAATAAAGAGGCACAAATGTCTAAATTACAGTAGAATTGTAAGCCTTTTGGTTTTACATTAGCTCAAGTTTGTATTTTTTATTTGTTATTTTCAAAGTTTGTAATAGAGTGGAGTATTTAAAGGTTATAGTTGTAAAGAGTACTCGTACTATCTTATACATATCAACCCTTTAGTAAAAACTATGTATATATCTATGTAGGGTTTATTTATTATTAAGCAAAGGCGAAAAAAGTATGACATTAGGTATCTTATCAATTTTATTACAATACTTGTTACCTACCTATTTTACATGTTACATTTATTTTTAATCTACTTTGTAGGTTATGATGACCTACCTGTTGTTTACCTGCATCCTTAAATTTATTTACATGTATGACAGTTTGAGGTCCATTGAACTAAATCTAAGTTTTTTATTAAGTATATTTAATATATGATCTATCAACCAAAAAAGAAAAATATGTTTACATGCATTTTAACCGACAAATTTTAATAGAAAAATTTATAATTTATTCTAATGTCAACTCATTCCGTGTTGTAATGTTTAATTTCTAATAAATGTATTCTTTTATTAATTTCATCGACCAAAAATTTATTGGTTCTTAAAATATTATATGGACAATTAATATTCTTTTTTTTTTCTTTATCAATTTCTCATTAGAGGTAGAGATTAATAATTAATGAAGAAATTCACTTGAAGGGTAATATATTTATACGTAGAAAATTAATTATAAGTTTATAATTGAAGTAGTTAGATAGAATTACTATGTAATAAATTGTAGAAACTAGAATATATAATTTAAATGCCATCTATCTATAACTTAGTCATATCACTTATTATATATTGAATTAATATTTAAAATGACATATCCATCAAATTAAGAACTATAACTTTAGATCTAGGCCATCACTTTTTATTTTTGTTCCCTATATTCACATCACTTTTCATTATAACTTAATCTATGTCAATTTGATGAAATTATAAATTAAAAATGCATAACTCCAATAAATCAATAGGTTATATAAAATTTGACTTGACTACTAAGCGACATAATTCTGTAGATGTTTATTTTGTCCTTATCAAGTAGCTTTTGAATTATTTATTGATGTAGGATTGATAATAATATTTTCTAAACTTATTAACTTGTCAACCTTTTCTTTTGAGAAATAATATGGCATATAAAAAATATAATTTTTCTTTTTCATTGTAATTTGTTTAACATAATAGCTCAGAAAATCACTTTTTAAATTAATTATAGAATTAAATCAATGTTGAACTATAACATGTGTCAAAAAAAAATTATTATTTTCATGTGATATTATATTACAATGTATAAATTGTAAAACTGAACTAACCTGAATTACCATTATTAGGGATCGAAATTTGCTATCTAACTTTGGTTGTGTCGACTAGCATTTACCAAAGGCTAATGATAAACCCAAAAAAAAAAAAAAAATCTTAATGTTAGAGCAAATCTTGTTTAAATATATTATTTTGTACTTTCAATAGTTAATGAATTAAACCATACTAAAATTTAGTTTCTAATATAATTAGCATAATCAATGAAAATGACAAAATTCTCCTCTACTCTCTCTCTCTCTCTCTCTCTCTCTCGCTCTCTCTTATTATTTGTATTCTTTTATAAAATTAAAAGAAAATTAATAAAATAATTGGATGAGATATTTAATATTGAAAAAAAATTAGAAAAAATTTATACTATCATCTAATCACTCTTAATATCTTGAAATTAAATTGAAAAATGATTTTTTAAGTAAATAATAAAAATTTAATTTTTATATGATTTTATAAACAATCTCCTATAAAATCAAAATCTTAAAAAATATCCAAAAAAATGTGAAAAAAAATAGTTATGATTGAATTAGTAGTGCCACTACCAAATCCATTCAACTATAATATTATATCAAAAAAATTTACTTTATCACTACTAGTAATGATTAGAGAAATTATATATTTAATTTTTAAATTGTCCGATCAATTGAAAGATCTATAAAAACATCCAAAACTTATAACCAAGATATTATATTATAAAGAAAGAACAAAGAAATCTAATAAATATAGCCAATTATTTAATATGAAAGTAACTATAGAAGTTCTCATAATCAACAGTCAAAATGTATACTAAGAAAATTAACACAATATAAAAATTTAAAAGAATTAATATAAAAATAGATGAAATTAAATCATTGAATAATACGAGATAACGTATATTTCAAGAAGAAGAAGAAATTTGTTAATGAATTAGATGAGAGAGCAAAATAATTAAAGAAGAAAGGGAAATATAGGATTCTTTCGCTTTTGGAATATTAGATGACATTAATACAATAATAAGAATTAAAAAAGGTATGTAATATTGATGATTGGCCAAAAAGGGCCAAATAGTGATTAATTAAAATTTGCTCTGGTATTATGAACTTTGTTTTGAATTTATTACTAATCTTTACCAAAAGATTATCATAAGGGTTGCGGGACATTCTAGTCCATACCCGACTCAATCGAATTAGCATTAAACACTGGATGAGTATTTTAAACTTGTCCTATGATTGATTGATAACTTAGGAAGAGTGACAAATCACTTGATAAGTGTGTTATACTTGTTATATATTTTATTGAATTCGATCCAATCAAGTTTGGGTTAAAATTTTTCAAAGGTCAATGTGTCATGGACTAAAAGAGTCATGCATGCAAGGATTAGGTTGAAAGGAAGAGAACTTATCAACAAGTTCCCACTATAATTAAATTTATGAAGTTATTAAAAAATTACATATGGCAATATATTAAGGCTATATCTAACATTAGGTACTACAAATTGACATTTCTTTTGGAAACCTTCATCTATATATAGGGAGGGTAGATGTTACCCCGTTGAGCTATACCCAACTGAATTTTTAACCGTTGGATCGAGTATTATAAGGTAATATTTTTTTTAACACTTTTTGATATTATTGTATTCAAATCCAATGGTTAAAAATACTAATTGGGCTAACTGGGTAGCATGAACAAACCTATATATATACAAAGAAACCTTTCATTTTTCTAATATTGATCTTAAGCTTTTAATGAACTTTATTTAAGTTGTATAATGTGGGTAATCTTTTTAAACTAAAGTAAAAATATAGTTGTATATTTGTTCATTTATGATAATTATCCACAAATCTTTTCTATATTTGAATTATTGAAAATATCAGTTACTTATGTTATGTATAGAAATTAGAAAGTCATTTTTATTGTGCCTTGTAGCGCAAGATGAAAACGAATGACTTGAGAAAACATAAAACTATTGATGAATAAAACATCCGTGAGGTATTTTGTCTGATTAAAGCATTAAGATGAATTTAATTAAATTCATTAAAGAAATTTAAACTTTGCATTCACTAAAAGTATGGATTTCTATGGTCATGGACATACTTGCTGACTAATAACAAATAAAAAGAGATAGAGGATGGAAATGTTTAGATTGTTAAAAAGGTAAGAATATCGTACCAGTTAAATTATTAGAATCAAATTCTAAATGTTTCAGCCCTGTCAAAGTCCCAATTTTTTTTGGTATTGGCCCAGTAAAATTGTTCAAACATAAATGGAGATATTTAAGTTGTGAACATAATCCAAAACTTGATGGTATTTTTCCTCTCAATTGATTCATACCAAGAGAAAGCGTTTCGAGTGAGTGTAGATGGTGACAAATGTCAACAGGTAGGTTTCCAGATAAGCTATTATTCCAAAGGCTAATAGATATCAATGAGGACATGTTGAAAATTGATGGAGGAATTGAACCTGTCAATTCGTTCCATCCGAGCCTTAAGATTTGTAGTTTTGGAAGATTTCCAATCTCTTTTGGAATATTTCCATGTAGAGAATGATATTATAGGTCTAGATGTTGAAGCTCGAACAATGACCCAAACCAATTTGGGAATGTCTCCACTGAAACTATTGTCACTCAAATCAATGATCTTCAGTCGGCGCAAATGAGCCAAATCTTTTGGTAGATTGCCACGAAAAGAATTAAGGCTCATGTTCAGTGAAACAAGAAAAGAAATGTTTCCGATTTCTGGTGGGATATTGTTTTCTTCAAGGTTCATATTGGAAATATCCAATGCAGTCACCCTATTGTGCGAGGGTCACAAGTAACTTCAATCCAACTACAAACAGAAGTTTTGGTAGTCCAATTATTTGTCAATAAATTATGAGGATCTGAAGTTATCTGGGACTTTAAGGCAACAAGTGAAGCTTGATCAGTGAAGATATTGCTAGCATATACAACTTTGGTTAAAGTATAGAGCATTGCAACTAGGAAAAGTGGGCAAGACCTCATCTCCACAAGGCTTGGTTTATCCTAAAGAGGGCTATAATGTTTGGAGTTTGGAGTGGATATGGAACAACAAAATGGGTCTATATATAGTAGCAATATTCTTATGAGAACATCATTCTTTGTTTTGACTCCATTAAGTTCCCATTAGAATTCCTGGTGATCGAACGCGTGAGTGCAAATGTGCACCATGTTTATATATATTACTAAAACATTAAGAATTTTACCCTTGCAAAATGGGAGAAGATAAAACGTGATTCAGCAAACTATAAAGCACCTCAGTGGCATGGAAAACAAAGAAAAAGATTAAAGGGTAAATGGATTGACTTGGTTTATCCCACATTAAGAGTGCTAATATTTATTATTTACCATGTGGAATGGGCATGTGATTTCCATTAACTTTGTTAGCTCAATTGTGATTTAAATACTTAAGCACCATCTAATTTTAATTGGGGCTAGCTGAAATATTCCAAAAGTTCCCTTGGTTTGTAGCAATATTTCCGGCCATTACTGCAAAAAGGTATCCTCTTCGCTAATGAAAATTTTGTGATGGTGAGATTATATCATAGATTTATAGTATTTGTGATGGATTTGTGACGGAATTCATTATAAACAAAACTAAAGAAACAATCTGTGACAAAAACATTTACTAACGGAATTGTTATAAATTAAATCCATCACAAAAATCAATTTTATAGTGTATTCATTAGTAATTGAAAGGTTTGCATTCTTGTAGTGATTGTCTCTAAAAAAGGCACAATAGCATCTCTAGTTCCTGTAAATGAAATCTTCCAGTGGAAAAGATAGAAATTTTACCCATTGTTGCCTAGCTGAATTGCTTCTGTAAAAGACCCTAACCGTGTCCGCGGATCAAGATTAAAATCAACTCTTTTAGGCCATGTCATGATCCTTTTCTTGGGTTTATATCTTTATAACATAATGTGCAATAACTGTGAGTACTTAGTTTATGAAATGCATCCAGATGTAAATAGACATCAAAATTTCTAAATGGAGTATGGTTTAGTAATTCTACATGTGATCGATCACGAAAGTATTTTCATTGAATTAATTAATTAACATTTTAAATCAGAGTATTTATGTTTTACTTTGGAAATAATTAAATTCCCTATGTCCTATTTTTTTTTTCTCTTCAAATGTGATCGTTCAACGTAGATCACTTTGAATGCGTTATATCCACTATTGAATAATGCTATATTTTTTATGTTGGTCAATTTGGAGCTTATCAAAAGAAGCTTGCTTTCTCCATTTCTGACCTTGATTTAATTTTGGGGTATGTTGGAACATATTAAAATTTTCATATGGAATTATAATGACAAAACGAGGATGGCAAGGCTAACTAAGGTAAGATGCATTTAACGCTTTTGGAACGACGACTAGTTAGAAAAAGAAAAGATAATAAGACCCGATCTCAATTCTCAATTTCTATTATTTGCTAATTTGGAAATGACAGACATATCCTTATACACACACAACCACGCGCACACATATGTGTGTTTACATACATATATCATAAATACTAAAGAAGAAAGTGTAAAACTTAAGTACTTTTTGAGAACCACATCATACGAGAGTTTCAATCATTGTTCGACAAACAAAAATGAATTGGTTGTATCTTCAATCAAATTCTTCAGCGTTTTGTCTTGTATTGAATACCAAAAAAGAAATTCACTAACCATCTGGGCTTTCCATATCGAAAGAAAATGAGATATCCCATAAAAATTCCAATTAAACATCCACATCCATACCCCAAAGCAACGACCTGCCATGCAAATCCATCTAGAAAATCATAATCGTCACTATCTTGTGGTGAAATTGGAGACTCTGTAGGCACAATTTTGTTCACTTTACACTTTTTCGTCAATGGGAGTCCACACAATCTCGAGTTTTCCATGTATGAACTATTGTCAAATGTTAGAAACTGACCGATGCTAGGTTGAGGTATTTGCCCAACAAGATCATTGGCTGAAAGGTTTAGCCTGGATAGAAATGTCAGCTTTGTCAACTCCCATGGTATTTCTCCCACCAATTGGTTTGAAGACAAGTCCAACGATTCAAGAGCAGTCACATTTCCAAGAGATGTAGGTATATGTCCTGTAAGTCTATTATGAGACAAATTCAAGTACCTGAGGGAATTAAGGTTCCCAATGAAATGTGGAATACTCCCATTAAATTTATTAACTGACAAGTCAATCGCTATAAAGGTTGTCAGAATCCGATTTATCGAATACTCCAATCCTTTCAAAATCAACACCACCGATTGTTCATAATATGAGAACCAATTTTTTTCTGTAGTTGTATTTTCCTTGACATTTATCATGGCCGCAAAATTCTCCAAATATCTAACAGGCAAAGAGCCATTGAACGCATTATGGGATATGTCAAACACTTGCAACTTAGGAAATAGATTTTTGGTCTTGGAAGTGATTGATATGGTGCCCCCAAATCTGTTTGACCTCAAGATAAGGACTCGAAGCTCCTGAAGAGTTTCCATCCAAAAAGGAAAGCTGTCTCGTATTTCATTATTTCCAATGTCAAAAACTTCCAATCTTCTACAATTGGCTAGAGATTGAGGTAATGTTCCTTCCAATTGATTTCCATTCAAGTTAAGAGACGTCAAATTACAAGCCTCAGCAAATATTGTTGTTGGAATGTGACCATGAAATTGATTTGCCTTCAAATTTAAGATCTGCAAAGATTTGCTCAAGTTCCCCAAACAATGTGGAATTAATCCTTCCAAATTGTTATTTGATAGATGGAGAACTCCAAGTCCTTTCAAATTGCAAATGGATGACGGGATCAGTCCAGTAAATTTGTTGGAATAAGTCCAGTTAATTTGTTGGAATAGAGTGACAAGAAAGTCATACCAGTTAAATTTCTGATGCTGGACGGTATCAAACCTGAAAATTGTTTTTTCGCAAAGTCTAAGCAAAACAATGTTATGAAAACTTCCATATTTGGTTGTATGGCACTGAATTTCATAATAAATTACGAATATGCTGACTATTGAAAATTAAAGAATATTTAAGGAACGCCTCAAATTTAAAAGATTCAAGGGATAATTACAAATACTTCCGCTAAAGTAATTAGTTCTATGCACAATGACCTCCCATATGAAATACCCTCGCACAAACTCATTTCGATATCCAACCTTGGGCACGAAGATACCATGGTTTCGGTTGCCAAAGAGAAAACCCTTGAAAACCAACAATCAAATTTGTTCTTCTTCTCCTAACCAGACATTGCCGACGTCATCATAAAATTGCGGATTTATCTTAGTTGGATTTTTTAATTTTATTTTTTAAACAAAAACTCGAAACATCTTATAAACGTTAACCGCAACGCCGCATAGGCACATACACACACACACTCATCTCAATGATACCAAGTTCAAAATCTCACCACTGGACTACAACCTTAGTGGCTCTTAATCAGTTGCTGGTTTTGGGAAAGAAATTGCTATTTATATTAATTATATATAAATACATATATTATTACATAACATATAAATTATATGGGGATTTGTTATACAAATAATATATAAGAATTATTTACTACGTTTTAGTTTTGTATTAGGTTATATATCAATATAAATTATTTGTAAATAAATTAAAATTAATCAAGAAGTAATGTAATTAATCAAATATTATTATGAAGTAAATTATGTATTATTAAGGAATGAATCAATCAAATAAATTAATTGAATTTCATTTAAATTTTATATTATTTTGCCCATACCCAAGTCAGAATTAAATTACAAATACACTCAAGGAGATAGCCCAAAGTTGGGGTAAATTGGGGTTTTAATAGTGTTTGTTATGCTGACATCATAGTATCAGACGGGCAAAGGGTAAAATTCAAATATTGAATAGAATTATAAGGCAGGCAAATGTAATAGGAGAAATCTCAGGAGAGGTACTTGTATTTAGACCTAATTTTAGGGGAGGTTCCTATAATTATCCCAAAATTCAATCAAAGCTATATGTATATAATATGTTTTTTCCTCTTAGCTACTTGGTTTTGACTAATTCAGATTCGGGTACTGTTGTGGCTCATTAAGGGAGCGACCATCCCAATTTAATTGCTCTATTCACAATCTTAGAATTCGAACTCTGAATGTTGATTAAGGAATCTAGCTCCTCATCCAACTAGATCAACTGGTAATTATTATGCTATATATATAACATGAATCTATCAACTATGTACATACCAGATCTAATTATAAAAAGGTAGAAAATTAGTTATTAATAGAATCACTAAGTGCTACAACAATAAAATCCCTGAAAAGTATGTTCAGTTGCAATATATTAATATGTCAAAAAAGGGTAATAGAAAATATGAAGTGTTTTGGAATCAACTTCACCAAGATCTTTTTAGTCTCGTTTTAGTCTTTTATTCTTTGCCGCAGCCATGGAGCACTAATGCTAATGAGAAAACAATAAACTAAAAGTAATTTTAAGATTTGAGATTTGAGATTTGAGATTTTTATAGTTTAGAAGTTGTCCTACTTTTTCAACTTTATTTAAGTGTATTTATTGCTCTTAAATAAAAATATCTTAAATTTGGGAAAAATATATTTATTATCTACTATAGCAAGATGATTAACTTATCTGCATTCATATATATATATATTCATTTCATGATAATAATCCATCAATTTTTAGGTTATTAAATAAATCAATCACCTATTTCTTCATTTAAACCAGGAACTCAATTTTCCATTCTTTAGGCCCGAGATAAAAACTAGTAAGTGAAAAGAACATTAGTGACGATAAATAAGTAGAATTTAGAATTTCCCTTCACTAAAATTCAATAGTGTGAGCTGTGCATTTTGTGCAGACTGTACCAAACAAAGGAAAGTAAAAAAGATTAAGCAAAGATTGCTAGGATGACAAGGCAAAGATATCATACCATTTAAATTGTTAGAAAAAAGTTTTACTACCCGAAGCATTGTCAAGTTCCCAATTTCTCTTGGTATGGGCCCAATAAAATTATTCATATTTAAATCAAGAATTTCAAGTTGTGAACATTGTCCAAAATCTAACTGAAGGCTTCCAAATAAGTTATTTTCCCCCAAATTTAACAACTCTCAATGATGACAAGTTGAAAAATGATGGAGGAATAGTACCTGACAATTTGTTCAATTCAATAGTCGTAAGGTGCTAGTTTGGCAAAATTGCAAAATTGATCCTTTAACTTTATCTGTTTTGGGTTTTAGTCCTCTAACTTTTGATTTTGCAAAAATACCCCGTATCTTTTGGTTTTTTGGCAATTTTAGTCCTTGCAACCGGGATTTCCCTCTTTCCGGTTAAAATGCTTACGTGGCAAGTGATGTGTATGGAAAAAGTTGCAAAATTGGTCCTTTAACTTTACCCATTTAGGATTTTTAGTCCTCTAACTTTTGATTTTGCAAAAATACCTTGTATCTTTTGGTAGACTGGCAATTTTAGTCCTAGGAAACTTGGATTTTTCTATTTTCGATTAGATCACACAATCCTTGTTTAAACGTTGGCTTGAATTAACCGCGAAGAAACTTCTGACCCTAAGGCGTGATCACACCTTTTGCGACGAACACAATTATTTTCATATTTTTTAATTATTTTTTATTTGAAAAATATTATTTTTTATTTATTTTTAATTTTTTAAATTTTTAGGCGGAATTTCCACCGAAAATTCTGACGAAAAATTTAAAAAAAATTATTTTTTAATTATTTTTATTTAAAAAATATTATTTTTTATTTATTTTTAATTTATTCCGCCGAAAATTGAGCGTTTTCTTGTAGTGCATGTTATACCTTAAATCGGAAATAGAAAAATCCAGGTTGCCTAGGATTAAAATTGCCAGACGACCACAAGATATGGGGTATTTTTGCAAAATCAAAAGTTAGAGGACTAAAAACCCCAAATGGGTAAAGTTAAAGGACCAATTTTGCAAATTTTGCATACACATCACTCGCCATGTAGGCATTTTAACCGGAAAGAGGGAAGTCCCGGTTGCAAGGACTAAAATTGCCAAAAAATCAAAAGATACGGGGTATTTTTGTAAAATCAAAAGTTAGAGGACTAAAACCTCAAACAGGTAAAGTTAAAGGACCAATTTTGCAATTTTTCCATATTATATAAAAGTTTCCAATCTCTAAGATTTATTTTCTCAAAAAGACTTAAAACACTGGACATTGAGGTAACTATTAACATTAGATATAAAAATGAAACACAAAATCATACTAGTTATATGCTACATTAATTAGATTATTACCTAAAGAAATATAACTCCTTTACCTAATTATTAGCTCAAGCGCATAATTTTACCTAATAATGTCAAATTTTGTAATACAACTGCAATTTTAAAGGTTGTATTTGTAAAGAGTGGCAGTACGGTGCCAAACCTTAAGCGAAATGCATCTATCCATGTATGTATTTTTTTTTTGTTTTTTGGGATAAAACCCTTTTCCTATACGAACTATGATCGTTTTTACACTTTACCAACCAAACTTTATTATTTTTTACACTTTACCTCTCCAACTCCATCATTTTTGCACATTACCACCTCTAGGTCTATTTTTTTTTTTGTGGAAATAAATATGAAAAAAACCACACATGATGAGTTAACATGTGCGTTTGAGTTTATCAAGGTGCATTGGAAAAGAATATGTGTAAATTTTTAGGTTTTTTGCTATATATTTCTACCAAAATTAGACATGAGGTGGATAATATGTCAAAAATTATAAAGTTGAGCGGGTAAAATGTAGAAGAAAAAAGCTCAATTAATAAAATGTAAAAGCAGGCATAGTTTAGATGACTTTTATCACTCATAATATTTATTAAATGAGAATTATTTTCATTTGATCACTATATGATCTAACACGGATGAATCTAATTGTTTTTCGGTAATTATAATTAATAACCCCTATAGAGACAGTTTATAATAAGAAAAAACGATTCTATTATTTGTGTTGAAATTTTTTTGTTACTAAATTGTCAATGGATAAACATAAATTTTTAATTATTAATCTTGTGAAAAATTAAGTTCTTCTATAACTTAATTAATGTATATAACGGATAACAATGTACTATTGTCCGTAATTATTAACAATAACAAATAAAATATTTATTCTTGTCACAATGAAGTAGTTTTGCAGAAAATTAAAATTATTCTCATTAAATAACTATCATTAATGAAAACACAAATAATTGTCACTTGATATATGTAATTGATTAAAGGCATTTTTTTCATTTGAGTTTTTGTCATCAATATATTATTCTTTTTGTACAATCGTGGTACGACATGGAAACTAATAATTTAAGCAAAATTTAAAATCTGGAAACTAATTGAAGGGTTCTGATGAATCCGATTTTTCTGAGAAAACTTAAAAATCCCCTCTGTTCAGCATATACTTAAATAATAATAAGTCTTTCTCCATGCATAAATTTCTCGGCCAAGACAAATTAAAAAAGATGGAGGACAAAACTATTTAAATTGATGAAAGAGGCAAGGATACATTACCATATAAATTGTTGAAATGAAGGTATACTTCCTCAAGCATTCTTAGATTTCCAATTTCTTCTGGTATTGGACCTGTCAATTTATTCCACATGAGTCGTCAAATGTTTACACAATTATTTCTTCTGGTATAATTTTCTCAATTAAATTTGGGGCAGACTAGTCAATATCTATATTATTAATAAAGAGTTTAGAGGATTTAAGAACAACTCTATAGAGAAAATTTTGTGACAAGAAAAAATTGTTCTATTATTTGTGTTAAGATTTTTTGTCACTGAATTGTCACTTAGGATATTACTAATCATTAATGGTGATCAACACAATTTTTAATTTGTATTATCACTATAATATGATATCACCATTCTATCTTTTTCCTATTGTTTGTGAGATCATAATGCCAAAAATTGTTAACATTAGTAACAAGTAAAATATTTAATCTTGTTATTATGAAGTAATTTTGTGGAACAAATAAAGTCATTATCGTTAAATAAGTTTTGTTAATAACAACATAAAATAATTGTCGTTTGATATATTTAATTAATTAATGGCATTTCCCATGTGAGATTTTGTCGTTCATATTAGTCATCGTGTACAGTTGTGATGCGCCACCAAACTAATGGTTGAAGCAAAATTTAAAATTTGGATTTAATTGAAGGGCTATGATGAACCCAATCTTCTTTAAAAAATTCAAAATTCCACTCCATTCAGCTTGTACTTAAATGACAATAAGTGGGTGTTTGGCAAAATTTATAATGAGCCCCTAAAAAAACTAAATAGATGTTTTAATTTAGAGGATATTATAAACTGTTTGATAAACCTTTTACCGAAAGATTTTGTAAGCTCATAAAATAAAATGTTTAGGAATTTATAAACTTTTTTTTTTAAATTAAGGAGATGTCAATTTATTTTTTAAAATCTTAATTTTTTTTTTATTTTCACCCAAATTAATTGTAAGATTGATCTTTATAATATCTTATAAATTACACCCGTCGTATTTATCAAACACTTTAAGATCTTATTTTTAAAGTAAGATTCAATATTTTATAAGGTCCTAACATATTTTACAAAATGTTTAAATAAAATTAAAACAAAAAAAGAGTTGCAGGACAAACCTATTTAGATTGGTGAAAATTAAAGAAGCGAGGATATAGTACCATATAAATTGTTGTTAAAGAGGTATACTTCTCGAAGCATTGTTAGGTTCCCAATTTCTTCTGGTATTGGACCTGTCAATTTATTCAACACAAATCATTAGATATTTAGACAACTATTTCTAACTGTATTATTTTCTCAATGAAACTTGGAGGCACATAAAGAGGCACAAATATACGTAGACGAACAAAATGTAAGCCCTTTCAATTTTACTTATAGCTCAAATTTATATATTTAACTGTTATTGTTGAAGTTTGTAATACAGTGGGATAGTTAAAGGCTATATTTGAGAAATATGCTACTATTTTATAACAACATTTTGGTAAAAAAAAAATATATGTATATATCTATGTAGACAAAGAAACATTTCATTTTCCTTATTCTGATTTAAACTTTTAAAGAACTTTATTCAATTTGTATAATGTTGATAACCTTTTCAAACTCCATTAGAAATATATTTGTAATTAAAATCAAACAATTAGTTTTGTTTGATATATACATATATATATATATATATATAAATATGTAATGGGATCTAATCATAAGAAAGAGAAAATTATTAAACAAGGGGAGAAAAAAAAAATTCATCAATTTCGCGTGCTTTTAAATTTTGAGAAAACTTGAAACTTTTGATGAGTAAAACTATGTACGGTATTTTGTCCAATTGATTGCATTAAGATTAAGAAGTTTGAATTTTTGACTCATTAAGAATGTAGAATATCTATCTTGGCACACACCCTTATTGTTGACCCAAAAAAAATAAAAGGCATGGAGAAGAAAATTGTATAGATTGATGAAAGAGACAATGATATTGTGGATACCATTTTGATGAATTTATTTCAATAAATTGTTAAATTTAATTAAAGCATTGAGATGAGTCTAATTTTTTAATAAGAAAATTAAAAATCCCGTTCATTAAAACATCAAAAAGTGTGACTCTGTATTTTGTGCACAAACCACCAAACAAAGGAAAAATAGAGAAGATGGAGCTGAAATTGTTCAGATTGATGAAAGAGACAAGAATATCATACCACTTAAATTGTTGGAATGCAGATATAATTTCTGAAGCCTTATCAGGTTCCGGATTTCTCTTGGTATAGGCCCATTGAAATTGTTGTCATTTAAATAGAGGTATTCAAGTTGTGAACATAGTCCTAAACTTATTGGAATCATGCCGCTTAAATTATTGGAGCCAAGAACTAAAAACTGAAGCATTGTCAAGTTCCCAATTTCGCTTGGTATTGGACCTATCAATTTGTTCAATACGAGTCGTTAGATGTTGAGAAAATTATTCTTTATAGCATATTTTCTCAATTAAACATACGGACTCGTACATATTAAATATAAAACTTTTTTCATGTGCACATATAAATAGGCATCGATGTCAATAAATAGGAAAATTCTTATTCAAACTTGGTTTAGTTGAACTCAATAAATATTATACTAAGTATATTTTGCACTTGTCAAATAATTGGTTACTCTCGTTAAATTATATACCAATCACATGATAAATATAAAACACTCGATGCGTTATTAACACTGGTTCAGACAAATCAAGTATGGACTGAAATTTTCCTTTTGTATATACGTTCATAAGTCATTCATGACAACTACCGTTCCTTCTTAAACTACTGCCTTTAGAAAACTTGAAACATTTGATGAGTAAAGGTATGTACGGTATTTTATCCAATTGATAGCTTTAAGATTAATTTAATTTATTAAAGAAGTTTGAATTAAGTAAATTTCTATTTTTATCTCGATATACTAATATATTTGACTATTTATTTATTTAATAAACTTCATGTTACGATAAAATCAGATCTTTTTGCTTATATATTTATGTAAGAAAAATGAATGAGTGATTGAATCTGAACTGTCCCTAATACCAGAATGTCATGATTGTTTTGAGGCCGAATGTGATGCAATTGACAACATTATTTAAACCTGTGCAAGAAAAACCAAACCATCATATTTGACATTTGACATTAATTATTGCCAAGAGCATCACAAAGCCTCAATTTGTTTTCACATTTATCTACATGAAGAAAAGCCCCAAAATTCATGTTAACTTTCTTGGGAAATATATATAGCAACACTATATGGGTTTGGATTCTGATTAAAGAAATAATGACCCTAAACATTTAGTTATGTACAGTACTCATTAATAATTAATTGGACGGCCCAATCAGTGGCCTGTCACCGCCAATGTAAAGGGCCACCCAACTTGCTGATAGTTTAATTGGACTCAGAGGCCCAGACTCGCAAGTCGCAATTGGCAATCTTCAATATCAATTTAATCATGAAACATAAAACACAATTCTTATACCTGAAATTTGAAAAAGTTTTATACCTGAAGCCTTGTCATTTCCTTTTTCTTATTTAAGCTTTTAGTGAACATTTTATGTAAGTCTGATTAGTTGCATTAAATTAATATGTAAAACAAAATAATAGAAAATTTGAGTTCTTAATATATATGCACAAATTTTTCTTTATATATATACACAATATGAATGCATGTAAATCTATTAACAAGAATATATATTAATTGCTTAATGGCATTTTTTTCATTTGAGTGTTTGTCATCAATATATTATTCTTTTTGAAGGGTTTAAAATCTGGAAACTAATGGTTTAAGCAAAATTTAAAATCTGGAAACTAATTGAAATGTTATACTTAAAAAATCCCCTCTGTTCAGCATGTACTTAAATAAAAATAAGTCTTTCTCCATGCATAAATTTCTCGGCCAAGACAAATTAAAAAAGATGGAGGACAAAACTATTTAAATTGATGAAAGAGGCAAAGATACATTACCATATAATTTGTTGTAATCAAGGTATACTTCCTTAAGCATTCTTAGATTTAAAATTTCTTCTGGTATTGGACCTGTCAATTTATTCCACATCAGTCGTCACACAATTATTTCTTTTGGTATAAATTTCTCAATTAAATTTGGAGTAGACTAGTCAATATCTATATTATTAATAAAGAGTTTAGAGGGTCTAAAAACAACTCTATAGAGATAATTTTGTGACAAGAAAAATTTGTTCTATTATTTGTGTTAAGGTTTTTTGTCATTGAATTGTCGCTTAGGATATTACTAATCATTAATGGTGATCAACACAATTGTAATATCTTTTTCCTATTGTTTGTGAGAGCATAATGCCAAAAATTGTTAAAATTAGTAACAAGTAAAATATTTATTATGAAGTAATTAATTTTGTGGAAAAAATAAAGTCATTATCGTTAAATAAGTTTCGTTAATAACAACATAAAATAATTGTCGTTTGATATATGTAATTAATAAATGGCATTTCCCATGTGAGATTTTGTCGTTAATATTATTCTTCGTGTACAGTTGTGATACGCCACCAGACTAATGGTTGAAGCAAAATTTAAAATTTGGATTTAATTTATGATGAACCCAATCTTATTTAAAAAATTCAAAATTCCACTCCATTCAGCATGTACTTAAATGACAATAAGTGGGTGTTTGGCAAAGTTTATAATTAGCCCCTAAAAAAACTTAATAGATGTTTTAATTTAGAGGATATTATAAACTGTTTGATAAACCTTTTACCGAAAGATTTTGTAAGCTCATAAAATAAAATGTTTAGGAATTTATGAACTTTTTTTTTTAAATTAAGGAGATGTCAATTTATTTTTTTAAAATCTTAGCAATTTTTTTTTATTTTCACCCAAATTAATTGTAAAATTGATCTTTATAATATCTTATAAATTACACCCATCGTATTTATCAAACACTTTAAGAGCCTATTTTTAAAGTAAGATTGAATATTTTATAAGGTCCTAAATATTTTATAAAATATTTTAAATAAAATTAAAACAAAAAAAAAAGTTGCAGGACAAAACTATTTAGATTGATGAAAATTAAAGAAGCACGGATATAATACCACATAAATTGTTGTCAGTGAGGCTTACTACTTGAAGCATTGTTGGGTTCCCAATTTCTTCTGGTATTGGACCTGTCAATTTATTCAACACAAATCATTAGATATTTAGACAATTATTTCTTAATGTATTATTTTCTCAATCAAACTTGAGGCATACTAGTCAATATCAAATATGAAACCTTCTCACGTGCACATAAAGAGGCACAAATATATGTAGACGAACAAAATGTAAGCCCTTTCAATTTTACTTTAGCTCAAATTTATACATTTAACTGTTATTGTTGAAGTTTGGATACAGTGAAATAGTTAAAGGTTATATTTGAGAAAAATGCTACTATTTCATAACAACATTTTAGTAAAAAAAATATATGTGTATATCTATGTAGACAAAGAAACATTTCATTGTCCTTATTCTGATTTAAGCTTTTAAAGAACTTTATTCAATTTGCATAATGTTGATAATCTTTTAAAACTCCATTAGAAATATATTTGTATAATTGTTCAATTATGATAATTAAACATATCAATTACTTGTTTTCTGTATTTAAATTAAAAAAATAAATTTTGTTGTGTGAGTAGCACGAGATAAAAGCAAATGCAGTGGGAAAACATAAAGCTAATGATGAGTAAATGTAAGGTATTTTGACCAATTAAAAGATTATCTATCTTTGTGCACACACTTGCTAAACAAGAAAAAATAACAAAAAATGAAGGACAAATATGTTCAGATTCATGGAAGAAACCTTGTTGAATTCAAGGGATAATTTCTGAAGCCTTGTCAAATTTCCAATTTCTTTTGGCATAAACTCAGTGAATTATATGCATATAAATAAAGACTTTCAAGTTGTGAACATAATTATAAACTTAATGATATTTCTCTAGAGAACTAATTTTTACTTAAAGAAAGCTTTTCGAACAAGTATAAATTGTGGAAAGTGACAACAAGAAGGCATCTAGATAAGCTATTGCTACTAAACCTAATGTATATCAATGGGGATATGTTCAAAATGGATGGAGGAATTGGAGTTGTAAAATGGTTCCCTTTGAACCATAAGATTTGTAGTTTAGAAAGGTATCCAATATCTTCTCATATATTTCGTCGTCGAAAAATATTGACAAGAACTTTATATTTAACTTTTACATAACACCAAAATTTTCTGTCCAATTTTTTCTATGGTCATATTATACGTTTCTATTTATGATAATTGATAAATATCCATCATTTTATTCTTAAATTTAAACTATTAAATATGTGGATCTCTTACATTTGTAATTAAAATCAAACAATCAGTTTTGTTATATATATATATATATATATATATAATGGGATCTAATCATAAGAATGAGGAAATAATTAAACAAGGGGAGAAAAAAAATTCATCAATTTCTCGTGTTTTTAAATTTTGTCGTGCAAACTTTTTTTGTTACAGTTTATTATCTAACCGCCATGCAATTTGCAGAATACCACCTTCGATTATTTCCGGAAAAAAAATATTTTAGTAAGATTTCAACCTTAGGTTGCAAGACGGTCGAAAAACTTAAGCTAGCCTATCTTGTTCATCATAACAAGTATGAACTACATGAAATATGGTACGAGTATATATATATATATATATATTGGTTTTAACCACCCAGTTTCGATTTATTGGCCGAATAATCCGGATCGAGTACTACAGAGGCCCATTATGGGGTAACCCTCCCAGCCTAGTTGCTCCAATCACAACACCAGAATTCGAACTTTAGACGTTGTTTAAGGGCTCTAGCGCCTCATCCCGCTAGACCAACTGGTAATTGATACGAGTATTTATATTCTCAGTTTATTAGGCCTACACATTAAGTTCTTTTACATTGCCATCTATCTATCTATTATTAATAAAGTTGCGATTTGATATGAAATTTAATCGTTTTACTTTACTAAGAAAGAAAGATTATCCCTTTTCTTGAATTTTTAAACCTGAAAATCATTTTCCTTGTTTTGTGGAAGTTGAAAGGGGAAAGAATTTGTTTATCATACAATAACAGGTCATAAGATCAAATCAGCATATAATTAAAAATTTCCAAGCTATGAACATATGCATTTTGTTCCTTTCATTTAAAAAGAATTAACTTATTTTACAATTCTATCCATATATTTTAAAAAATATTGGGTATAATATTACAATTATATAAATAAATATTAAAAATTAAATTAAATTCCTCTCCATTCCAGACCATGGACCATGCAACGTCTAGACCAAGAAAAATTAAGAAAAGATGGAGGAGGTACAAATTGTCTGGATTGATGAAAGAGGCAAGAATATCATACCAGTTAAATTGTTGGTATTAAGGTCTAATTCCTGAAGCCTTGTCAGGTTCCCGATTTCTCTTGGTATGGACCCAATGAAATTGTTCACATATAAATAGAGGTATTCAAGTTGTGAACATAGTCCTAAATTAGATGGTATTTCTCCATACAATTGATTTATACCTAGAGAAAGCTTTTTGAGTGAATGTAGATGGTGGCAAATGTTAATAGGTAGGCTTCCAAATAGGCTATTATTCCAAAACCTAATAGATATCAACGAGGACATGTTGAAAATGGTTGGAGGAATTGGGCCTGTCAATTGGTTCCCTCCGAGCCATAACATCTGCAGCTGAGAAAGGTTCCCAATCTCTTCCGGTATATTTCCTTGCAGAGAATTATTGAATAAGTTTAGATGTTGAAGCTCCAATAATGACCTAAACCAAGATCTGGGAATGTCTCCATTAAAACTATTGTCACTCAAATCAATGATCTTCAGTCGGCGCAAATGAGCCAACTCTTTTGGTAGATTGCCACGAAAAGAATTAAAGCTCATATTCAGAGAAACAAGAAAAGAAATGTTTCCGATTTCTGGTGGGATATTGTTACCTTCAAGGTTCATATTGGAAATATCCAATGAAATCACCCTATGATGACGAGAGCCACAAATGACTCCAGTCCAATTGCAAACGAAGTTTTCGGTGGTCCAATTATTTGTCAAGAAGTTGTGAGGATCTGAAGTTATGTGGGATTTTAAGGCTATAAGTGAAGCTTGATCGGTGATGATATTGGTAGCATTTGCACCTTTGGTTAGGCTACAGAGCAATGCAAGTAGGAGAAGTGGGAAAGACATGGTGTCCATATAGGGCTTCATATATTTTGAAGTGGGCAATAATATTTGGTGAGGATATTAGACAAGAAAATAGGCGCATATATAGTAGCAATATTCTACATGATCAAATTATTCTAGTTGGAGGATAAACAACAGTAATTAGGGGAAAGTGAGACGAGATAATTGCAAAGTCAAGTCGTCGTTGGAAAATTCTGAGAAATATCTATGTCCTATCAGCTGAATGATCAGGACTTTTCTACTAAGTATGTTCGAATTGGTTTTATTTGCAGTTGTTTCTTAAGTAGTTTTTAATATTTTAAAATTCATATTTGTTAGAATTGTGGCTTTATGTGAAAATAAAAACATGTTTGAACTATTTTTGGTGAAAAATGAATATTTTTGATGAAAATATATTTGGTTTGCACATGGTACTTTTTGCATGGAAATTCCTGTTTTTTGAAAAGTATAAATCTACATATATATATATATATATATATATTAATGATTTGTAATTAATTTGTTAATTGATAGATGTTGTGGTAGAGCAGTAAGATAAATATAATAAAAAAATTTTGAAAATAACTATGAATAGCATATGTACAGTTGTATGAGAAAAGTGGCAGAAAGTAACAACTTTCAGACTCAAGTTAGAAAATGCCTTTGGGGAATGCAAACAATAAAACAAACATATTCAAATTCTTTTACTTGAATTTTCTAGCTAGTTAAGAGGCTAATTGAACTTTTCCAAAATGCATAGTAATTAGCCCGGATATTTTCACTTTTATCTAATTCTTCAAATACTTGTTTTCATTAAAAAGGCGATATTAAGAGTGTAACATCTATATAAGTTTAGTTATTATACGCACACATATAAATAATACAAAAAAGAATATACACACACGCGCGCTCGTGCACACACACACACACAAAAATTATGTAAAAAGAAAATATGAGATTTTGAGTACGTTTGGATAGGTTTTTCCTCTAAGAGAGAAGCACTAATTTTTAAAAGAAAATATTTTAATTAAAAAAATTGCATTTATACAAACTTTTCAAAAAAAAAAAAAAAGAAGCTAGAAAAAAAAGTTAAAATATGACTTTTTTAAAAGTCATCTAGAGTAATTTCAAATAAATTTACTATTAATTACTACATTTAAACATAAAATTATTTGACTAAAAAAAAAAAATCATTGACAAAAAGTATGAATTGAAAAAGTACTCTTTTTCAAACTTGTCCAAACAAAACCTTTACCTGCAATATATAAAGGTTAACGATTTTTCCAATTGTCATTAACGTTTTTCTAGGGCACTAGTCAGGCCCCCAAAATTGACAAATTCAACAAAAATAAATAAGTGGGACCAGGCCAAAAAATACAAAGAATTTGAATTAGAATAATTGTGTGGTTAACGTGTAGATCGGATTTTTTTTTATTATATAATCACGATAATCATCGTAAACAAATGATTTTGGCCTAGTAACAAAATTGAGGTCTAAAATCCAATAAATATAAAATTTTACATTTAAATCCTATGAAAAATATGTGAATATTTGTTTCAATTATTGAACTAATTATCGATTGCTCTTTAGTACATAAAATAAAATAAAAGGAAAAGAAAAAATATATATCAATCTAATTCTGAGCCATACATACAAGCACTAAAACTCTTAATTGTACCACATTTTTAATTTACTTGGAAAAAGTATTAATATACCAATAAGATTTATTGTGAAAAATTGAAATAACAAGATTATGACAAATGAAAATATATATTATAAGATATCTCCATAATTAGGCTTGACATATTTCAAAAGTGATAATTTATATGAGAATGACTTTTACTAAAATTAAGCTAAGAATAGACTTATATTTACTCCATATAGTATACGTAGAAAGGAGAATTCTTATATACACTTAAAGTGAACTGTTTTATACGTTAATGTAAACGAATGAAGAATATTTTAATCTATGAAATTTTAATACACTTGAAAATTTAATGTAAATAATAATACATGAGTGGACTCCTAATGTTTGCCGTGCGGAAGAAGCTACGACGTTTACTAAAGTCAAGTTAAGAATAGACTTACATTTACTCCGTAGAGTATACGTAGAAAGGAGAATTTTTATATGCACTTAATGTGAACTGATTTATACGTTAATGTAAACGAATGAAGAATATTTTAATCTATGAAATTTTAATACACTTGAAAATTTAATGTAAATAATAATACATGAGTGGACTCCTAATGTTTGCCGTGCGGAAGAAGCTACGACTTTTACAAAAGTCAAGTTAAGAATAGACTTACATTTACTCCGTGTAATATACGTAGAAAGGAGAATTTTTATATGCATTTAACGTGAACTGTTTTATACGTTAATGTAAACGAATGGAGAATATTTTAATCTATGAAATTTTAATACCCTTGAAAATTTAGTGTAAATAATAATACATGAGTTGACTCCTAATATTTACCGTGCGGAAGAAGCTAAAAGTCAAAAAAAGTCAAAATTTTAAACTTTTGTTTAGCAAAAGTCAAAAAAAGCTAGAAGTTAAAAAGCTTTTGTAGCTTCTAATATTTATTACCCATAATGCCCTCACTAATTCTTAAAAATTTCAATTTAATCTTGAAACTATTGATCAATTTTCAAGTCTTCCCAAAAAAAAAAAAAAAATGAATATAGTAATTATGTCTTTTCTTCATTTACTTTGTACTACTTTTCAAAACAATTTTCAAACACACTCAACTTTTACTACAAATTACCTTTGCCAAAACACAAAAATTAATCAATTTAAAAAAATAAAAACTTTTGCAAACACCTCCTTAGCGGTTAGGATGAGATGAGACTATGAGAGTAAGTTTGTTTGGTGGATTTTTTATTTTTTTTAGGCAATTAAAACACTTATGCATCCTCAGAAAATCGACATTTGAAACTTGATTTTGGAGTAAGGTATGTAATTGAACTGAACTTTTAGCTGGTAAGGAAAAATAAGCATGGTCCACATTCTTTATATGCGACTGCTTCAATTCAGACAAAAATTTAAGTCTGTTTTTATGAGAAAATGAAAAAGTTCATGTCATATATCAAATAAATCTAGACAAAGAAATATATCTTTACATGAAAACCACATCATTTTTAATTTTTGGCCCTCATAGCACCAATTAGTTTTTATTGAAAATTGATCCTTGCGTTGTCAAACACACACACACACACACACACACACACATATATATATATATATATATATAATGGAATAGTCAGTTTGAATGGGCAGCGTAGTTTTACGATAAGTGTCAGTAACATATTTATTTTTTATATATTAATTAATTAGATATACTTATTACTAATTAACTAGTAATTTAGTACAATTTTAGATTATAGAAAGAGTATATTATTTAACAATTTAAGGTTGAATCACAAGCTCATTACTGTATTACTTAACTATTTTAAATTACTTGCTATAAATTAAGTGAACTGTTTAAATCTTATGAAAAATATAAAATACATTTGAATTTGAAATTTAATAATATTTTTGTTACATATTAATTTAAATTACTCATCATAGTTATAAAGAACATTTATAATATCTGGAAAACTTACATACCGAAATAGAGGAAATAAATTAGATAATATGTTTCCTATAATAATATTAAACTTTATAAAACAAAAAAATATTAATAAAGTTTTACAATTACTCAAACTAATTATTGATTAGCAAAAAATAAAATGATTAGCAAATAAACTAACAAAAAAACTATGACATAACAAAATACTACGAAGTAAAATATTCGCAAAAGACATTCTAAAAACAACGTAAATCTATACTATTATATATTTGTGAGCGGTCTATGACTAAAACAAAGTCCAATTTTGACTCAATTCTTAGAATTTTGAATTATGTTTAATTGATAAATCAACTTTAATTGTTGTTTAATTTTAAATATGAATTTCCTTTCTCGATTTTCTTCCAAAAATCAATCTAATTAATTATTTCCTTAATTCTCTAGATCATTCAAATTTTATTAACTTAATCACTCTTCTTAAATATGCATTTTTTCATATTTATCTCTTTCTTTAATTTTATCTTTTGCTCTTTATTTGACACAATGATGAAATTTTTTTATCCCAACTATAAATTTTAAACACAATGAAAGAATCAAATGTCGTCTCCCCTATATATATAGATTAATGATTTGTAATTAATTTGCAGGTAATTTTAATTGATACATGTTGTGATAGAGCAGTAAGATAAATATAATAAAAAAAATTTGAAAATAACTATGAATAGCCTATGTATAGTTGTATGAGAAAAGTGGCAGTATGAGAAAAGTGGCAGAAAGTAACGACTTTCAGACTCAAGTTAGAAAATGCCTTTCAGGAATGCAAACAATAAAACAAACATATTCAAATTCTTTTACTTGAATTTTCTAGCTAGTTAAGAGGTTAATTGAACTTTTCCAAAATGCATAATAATTAGCACGGATATTTTCACTTTTATCTAATTCGTCAAATACTTGTTTTGATTAAAAAGGCCATATTAAGAGTGTAACATCTATACAAGTTTAGTTATTATACGCACGCATATAAATAATACAAAAAAGAATACACACACACACTAATTATGTAAAAATTTCATGTCATAGCAACATGAGATTTTGAGTACGTTTGGATGGGTTTTTTCTAAGAGAGAAGCTCTAATTTTTTCAAGAAAATATTTTAATGAAAAAAATTGTGTTTATGTGGACTTTTAAAAAAGAAAAAAGATGCTAGAAAAAACAAGTGACAAATGAAAATATATATTATAAGATATCTCTATAATTAGGCTTGACATATTTCAAAAGTGATCATTTATATGAGAACGACTTTTACTAAAGTCAAGTTAAGAATAGACTTGCATTTACTCCGTATAGTATACGTAGAAAGGAGAATTCTTATATGCACTTAAGGTGAACTGTTTTATATGTTAATGTAAACGAATGAAGAATATTTTAATCTATGAAATTTTAATATACTTGAAAATTTAATGTAAATAACAATACATGAATGGACTCCTAATGTTTGCCATGCGGAAGAAGCTAAGACTTTTACTAAAGTCAAGTTAAGAATAGACTTACATTTACTCCGTATAGTATACGTAGAAAGGAGAATTTTTATATGCACTTAACGTGAATTGTTTTATACGTTAATGTAAACGAATGTAAACGAATGAAGAATATTTTAATCTATGAAATTTTAATACACTTGAAAACTTAATGTAAATAATAATACATGAGTGGACTTCTAATGTTTGCCGTGCGGAAGAAGCTAAGGTTGTGTGTGTGTGTGTGTATGGGTGGAAGGAGCTAAGGTTGTCATTTTCTAAGTAGTAATATCCGTTAGTTATGTGGTGTGTGTGTGCGCGTGAGAGAGAGAGAGAGAGAGAGAGAGAGTGGTATTTCTTTAATGGACTCTTTGACGTTGGCCCAAATGGACACACATGGACTAGAATTTTCTTTTTTGTTTTTTGTTTTGGTGATCCATTGATTATTGATTTTCGAATTTAGAAGTTGTTTGCAATAACTTAAAAATGTAATTTTGAGATTTCAGCTTGAAATAAAAAAGCACAAATTGAATGTTTGGAATTTAAACTTCTATTTAGAGAAAGTCAAAAGAAGCTAGAAGCTAAAAAACTTTTGTAGCTTCTAACATTTATTACCCATTATGCCCTTGCTAATTCTTAAAAATTTCAATTTAATCGTGAAACTATTGATCAAATTTCAAGTCTTCCAAAAAAAAAAAAAAAAAAAAGAATATAGTAATTATGTCTTTTCTTCATTTACTTCTTACTACTTTTCAAAACAATTTATAACCACACTCAACTTTTACTACAAGTCACTTTTGCCAAAAACACAAAAATTAATCACTTTAAAAAAAATAAAAACTTTTGCAAACACCCTCCCTAGTGATTAGGATGAGATGAGACTATGAGAGAAAGTTTGTTTGGTGGATTTTTTTTAGGCAATTGAAACACTTATGCATCCTCAGAAAATCGACATTTGAAAACTTGATTTTGGAGTAAGGTATGTAATTGAACTAAACTTTGAGTTGGTAAGGAAAAAGAAGCATGGTCCACATTCTTTATATGCGACTGCTTCAATTTAGACAAAAATTTAAGTCCGTTTTTATGAGAAAATAAAAAAGTTCATGTCCTTTATCATATAAATCTAGACAAAGAATTATATCTTTACATGAAAACCACTTCATTTTTAATTTTTGGCCCTTATAGCACCAATTGGTTTTTATTGAAAATTGATCCTTGCGTTGTCAGGGATAGTCACTTTGAATCCATGACAAGTGGCAACGTAGTTTCAAAATAAGTGTCAGTAAC
The DNA here is from genome assembly GCA_026212405.1 of Petrea volubilis. Taxonomy (NCBI): domain Eukaryota; kingdom Viridiplantae; phylum Streptophyta; class Magnoliopsida; order Lamiales; family Verbenaceae; genus Petrea; species Petrea volubilis. The sequence goes on from CM047884.1 coordinate 19,154,637, forward strand.
ATATTTATTTTTTATATATCAATTAATTAGATATACTTATTACTTATTAACTTGTCATTTAGTACAATTTTAAATTATAGAAAGAGTATATTATTTAACAATTTAAGGTTGAATCACAAGCTCATTACCGTATTACTTAACTATTTTAAATTACTTGCTATAAATTAAGTGAACTGTTTAAATCTTATGAAAAATATAAAATACATTTGAATTTGAAATTAAATAATATTTTCATTACTTATCAATTTAAATTACTCATCATAGTTATAAAGAACATTTATAATATCTGAAAAACTTACATACCGAAATAGAAGAAATAAATTAGATAATATCTTTCCTATAATAATATTAAACTTTATAAAACAAAAAAATATTAATAAAGTTTTACAATTACTCAAATTAATTATTGATTAGCAAAAACTAAAATGATTAGCAAAGAAACTAACAAAAAACTATGACATAACGAAATATTAGAAAGTAAAATATTCGCAAAAGATATTCTAACAAGAACATAAATCTATACTATTATATATTTGTGAGCGGTCTATGACTAAACAAAGTCCAATTTTGACTCAATCCTTATAATTTTGAATTATTTTTAATTGATAAATCAACTTTAATTGTCGTTTAATTTTAATTATGAATTTCCTTTCTCGATTTTCTTCCAAAAATCAATCTAATTAATTATGTCCTTAATTCTCTAGATCATTCAAATTTTATTAACTTAATCACTCTTCTTAAATATGCATTTTTCCATATTGATCTCTTTCTTTAATTTTATCTTTTACTCTTCATTTGACACAACGATGAAATTTTTTTATCACAACTATAAGTTTTGAACACAATGAAAGAATCAAACGTGCCCTCCTCTATATGAACATTGATGAAGATTTGTTGAGTATCAACCATAAAATTTATTGGTAAGTTCTTCACTTTTCATCCCCAATGATCTTCTATGATTGCTTTATTTTGTGATACTATTTTTATTTATTTATTGGTTAATTTTTGTGGCCATCTTTTATTTTTTTTAAATAATATCAATATTATTGCATTTTCTTTTCTTTGTTCTTACTTCTATTTTTAAAGTTATCTTTTTTTGTTATACTTTCTTTATTCTGTTTTAGATTATATATTTGTTTGATTTATTAGCTAAATCTTTTTCTTCCTATCTAAATTGATATAGTTAACGGTAATCTTTTTCTTTCTTTCTATCTATATTATCTGTTTTTCTTTACCATACATATAGTTAACTATAATATTAATATTATGTCAATATCTTGATTGAATTTTCATTATAATTAATATTTTTGTAAAACAACAAAAAAAAAAAGAATATTTTTCTATGAAAGTTGCCACTTTATAAAAGTTAATTAATGATTGTATCAATTTGAAATATTGGAATCAAAAGTTTTTTCAACAATGATATCTTATGTTGTTTAATTGTTGAATTTCATTAGTAATTTGTCATATCTAAAATCAATTGATTTTATTTAAAAGAAGGATACAATTGATGAGAAAATTAGTTACTTATTCTTTTTTAATGAAATATGCAGTACATTTGAACAAATAAATCACAATAGAAAGTAAAAATTAAGACATTCATTTTGGAATACAAGAAGTATCATCTTTAAGATGAAGTCGTGCATAGCACGGGTACAAATCATATTTATAAAATCATCCAAAAATTTACTATTGTCTAATAGCATTGATTGGATTAATCATATTTAGAAAGTTTGAGAGAGTGTATTAATTATTATGAATTATGATTTAATTATAAAGGGATTGATGGTTCGAAAATTTTTTTAGCATTATGTAAAGACAAAAACATAAGTAGTTTGATATTTTATCGATGATTTTTGGTTGTGATGTCAATGGCAAGAAACAAAATATTGAGGTTTATTTTAATTAAAGGAAATCAACAAAAATTGTAGTAGTATGAGAAATAATAATAATACAAATTATTATTATAATTATTACTATTATTATTATTATTACAATTTATATTATTATTAAAATAGTTATTATTATTTGTATATTTATTTTTTCATAGGAAAGAAAGGGTTTATTCATCATTTGTTTTTTCGAGTTTGATAAGTTGCAATCCATAGATTTTTGCCTTATTTTTTTACTATTTGTTTTATATAAATGGTATTTCAATTATTATATGAAAAGATATGTAAATTAATTATTCGTGCTTTACTTTGCCTGACTTTTTACAATTTAATTTATCAGCTAATTAGCCATTTTGATATATATGATCAAGCTAAAAGTCTAAAACTCAAAACATGATTACTTTGTCTCTTTTATGTGTAAGACTGCAAGTGAAATGACAAAAGTTGTGTATTTGTCTTTTGGCATTGATGGTGATGTGCACTTAATTACGTATACTAGAGAAGATCGATATGAGATGCTTTATTGTAAGGGAACTTTTCTCAGATAATGCCTCAATTCTGGGACTAAGCCTCCCTTACTAGAGATGACATATCTTCTGGCTATATTTGTTATCTAAGGTCTTCATATGGACAATATTGTCTATCTCGTATTTGCACAAAATATTAAGATTTTTAACAAATATATATCAACGATGTCTATCAAGTTTGACTTCATTGAAGATATTCACTAAAACAAATCAATTAGACGCTAAATATATTGGCGGTACATGTGTACAATATCCCTAAATGTCAAAATCATAATATCATTTATAGTATAGAGATGGTATTCCAATATGAGATGAATTTTTGTTTGTTATTCTTTGTAAATTCTATTTGACATTTCTTTCCTTTTTATCTTTTTTTAACCACATTACAAAAAATTATAACGACTTCGCAATTCTAATTCTATAAGTTGTATTATAGTTTCTTTTATCATTATCATGCATAAAGAAATGTTAATTTGACTTAACATTTGTCATTATACATTATTTGTATTTTGATGTGGGGGTAACCGACCGGCTACGTGCTCATCTATGTTATGACGTAGCCCAATTCATCCTGACTATTTGGCAAACGGCCCCAGTCGTGGCCCTATCAAGGTGCGCCACTTGTCTCTCCCCAAGCCTAGTTCAAGGAGAGACCTTTTATCTCAAACATAGGTGCACACGCGTTATGACGCCCTCCTCGGAGTCACATCCAATGGTCCCTCCTCAAGGTGACCCAATCCCTTCTCGGGCTATGACCAAGATTGTCTCCTCGGAGTAGCCCCTTTCTCATCCTCGAAGTGGTCCCCCGGGGCAACAACCTTTGACAGACCATTGCACCCGAATATTCCACTACCAAATGTGTCGGTGGAATATTCCATGTATGGAACTCCGAAAAATGGACAACTCATCCCTAATCCTACCCTCTCCAACTAACCACTATAAATTGAAGGTCTCCACTATTCATATGGTATGGCATTCTCTGATTTCACACATATATTACAAATTATTCGTTCCCTTACCTTTGCTCGATCTTTCACTAACTTGATCGTCGTAGGGTCTTCGCCAGGAATGCTCCCAGCTAGGCTCAGGCGTATTCCATCCTTGCAGATCAAGGGCCAAACTGACAACAGCCATCTTCTCATCAGACTAAAGGCTTTAGCTTAAATCCAAGAGACAACACCATCATATTTATTATTGATTTAGTCCTACATTCCATTATATTTCCACTTTTATGAAAGTTTGGCGTTATTTTTAGTGCAACTATATTATTTATTGAATTTTAATTATTATTTCATATAACAACTCATCATCAAATTCATTGTGCGCTTATGTATACAGGTGTAACACTAGTGTGTGTGTATGTGTGTGTGCGTATATATATATATATGATAACGTGCTATTTTTACCAAATTTTAGGCCACAATTGCACTTGTTTTGACTAAATTTTGGTTTTAAACTGGTTAGAATTTCACCAAATTTATTTACTATTTGTCATAGGTGAAAATATGGAAAAAGGAGTCCGAAAAAGCCTAAAAGAAAGTAAAAAGTGTAGAGGGATGTCATATAAGGAAGCTGAAAGGCTAAACCTAGAAATAACCAAGCTTATCGCACAAGGCGTGATCACACCATGATGCCAGCAATTCTTATGTGGGATTGGAAAGAACGAAGTCTCCTTAGGCAAGAAGTTCAACTTGGAAACAAATTCTCGTCTTGCCTACATATTCTAGGACTTTTCAAAGAATTATCCTAGTCCTATTAGGAATTTAATTGAGGGTTAGGGCCCTATATATACACGATTGTATACCATTGTCTAGATATTTTGAATTCTAGTTTTTAGTTCTCTCTTTAAAATTTTCAACTCCTATATTTTATTTGAAGTTGTTATTATGGTCATGCTTGGCTCAATTTCTTTCTCCAATCAAAGATTAATTCAAGCCAACATTTAAGCAAGGATTGTGAGATCTAATTGATTTGTTTGTTTCTTTATTTTTATGCATTATTTGTATGTTTTTCTGTGCTTTTTCGGAAAAAAAAACCCACCCCTTAATGTTATTTTATTATTTGTGCAATTCAAGCCTATATTGTTCAATTGATAGAATAACATATATCCAGTTGGTAAGGTTAAATCTGTAATTGTTTAACTGCACCAGCACAAGTGGAAAGTAGCATGATCTGCTTAGGTAGAAGCTTAAAGTATTATGCTATGGAAAACATACAATTTAGCTTAACGGATCATGCATTGTAGGTTCTTGGTTAGGATTGAGTCCTTCTGATTCTTAATGTTGTTAACTAATTAAATTCTATCATGTGTATAGGGTTTTCTGTTAATTAGGGGTTATTCATAGCTTGTTGCATGTTTAGCCTAATATTAAGGAAGAAAAGGATTGGTCAGAGGAACGGTTCCAAATGCTATAACCAACTAATGTATGAATTTAAGAACTATTTTTGAATCAATGATCAGGGGAGCATTTCCTCATATTGACTTATTCTCTATTTAATTTCTATTTTTATTTTATTTTGCTATTTTCCATTCAAAACCCCCCAATCTTTATTTTTAATTTTTATTCACCTAATTATCTTTGGAATTTATTAATTAGTTATTCCCTGTGGGATCAACCCTGATTGACTTATTTACAAATTTATTTTGTGTTTGAAATAGTATGATTTATTTTTGGCAGATTCGACACCTATCAATATATGTGTATATATATATATATTATATTGGATAAATCTAGCTTTGTCATAATTAAATGTTAAATATTGTTGCCTCCCTAAAATAAACCATTTCGTTTTCTTTCTTGTGTGTTTTGAGGGAAAGAGGAGTGTAGTTGTTCGTACTTCTATTGTCTTCGAAAAATTCTTCTCCGAACTAGATTTGACCACACCAATTCAATTTTACGATTGGTCGTTTCTTAAAAAGATAATCAATAGCACGAGTGTTTTTTTCAGTGTGATCACCTCCATCGAGCAAAGATATATACATTATAGTCCTCCTCCCAATACTCTTATGCCCTATTCGATGTGCACATATCAGCGAATGTTAGAAATGGTTATTTTGAACATGTTCTATTACAAGAATAAGTTCGCACAATACATTAAAGCATCACTAATATACACCTACTTTTCCCGTCATCAAAAGTGCCTTCAAGATATCATCTTTGGCACTAGCATCAGCATATGCAAAGAGATGTCCAGCATTCGGCACTTCATGGTACTGTATCCATGGAAGCTTACCAACAATGTATCGTTGCAGCATAACTGGAATGATCCCGTCTTCAACACCGTGCCATAGTTGAACAGAACATTCTCTGGTCGGAAAGGGATCATCAAGAGTAATCGGGTCGAACTCCCAACGACCAAATCCAACCATCATGTTGCGGTGAGGGGACTCGTGCACCCCCTGTTGAGTTGCATAACTCTGTTGACAATCAATAATATTAGTATTTCAATCAAAACAAGCTGTTTTGAGTATACAATAAAGTGTAGTAAGCTATCAAAACTATATTGATCCATTTTCAAGCACTTATATATGGCAATAACAAAGATAGAAAGATACAGACAAATAGATCATACTTACCCTGTTGAGAAGCACTTTACTGAATCTGGAAAGAAATTCGAGATCTGGGCTGGTGAAATTAGCCGACCTTGCAGCAACGCTAGAGGCGGGAAACAGTTTCTGAGTGCTCCACCAGTAAACGAGCCACGGGGCATAATGTGCCACCCGTAATGCCCACTGATCTTGTGGAAATTGCTGACGATACGCTTCTGAATACAAGCTCCGAGGGAAACTAGGCCACCAGTAGTTGACAACAGGAGCAATCAAAGCTGCTCCTGCTAACCTGCCATCATTCATTAGGTGAACATAATTTACTAGAAAGATAAACCTTATGAATTGAACAAAAAACACGTGATTTAGCTAAGTTTACCTGTGGGGAATGTACTTGAGGCAGCCCCAAACTACCTGCCCTCCCATAGAGAATCCAGCAATATAGAACTTAGAACCAAGTTGTGATTGATCACCGAGTTCTTCTATATCCAAAGCCGTGCTTTTGATGGTTCGCTTTGGGTCTGGATCACTCTGTCCATAACCAGGTCGATCGAAGGACACAAAGTATACTCTCAATTTTTCGACCAACTCCTAAACAAAGACAATATGCAAAATTGTTTGTTAGTGATAATCTTTGGTGAATATAATGTAACAGTATGATCATGATACCGATGTGGTAAGAGAAGCCTCGCGTCTGCCCGAAGCAAAGCCATGAACCAAGATAATCTTGTATTTGGTTGTGTTTGGGGACTCCATTCTCCATGTAGGCCAAGTGTCTTCCATCTCTCAGCATGATTCTTGGAGCTTTGATAGCCGGGCCACCTAGGGATCCGCAAAAGCGCGGAGGCGGGGCCCAAAATGCCTGGGCCTGAACCCCATCAACAGCACTATCATAATCTTCCAGGACATGGCTGAAAATACAAAAGACAATGTACAAGATTTCTTGTAAGAATGACAAACTAGTTTGTTGCTGTTATTTACTTGTTCCCTGTTTTCGAATTTATGCTTAGAAGACATGAACCATCCATATGCTATAGAAGTACCCTTTGATTGAAACCAAAGATATGTAAGTGTTCTTTTTATAGTTTGATAATTTAGTTAAGCCCTATGGAGGTAATTACATGTAATGAATACAGCTCTGATTTCTCAATTTCACTGGACTTAAGCTAGTTACATAGTAATCGACCCTTTGAAGTAGAAATACATTGTAATTAAACAAAACATTAAGAAGAGAAAAAGATAGTAGAAAATAATAGATTTTTTTGCGAATTGCATAACCCGGAGACCCCAATTTCAAACATTACTAAACAAGAATTTCAAGAAACAGGGACACAAAAACATGAAAACAAGGACAGAATATGGAGTTCTGCAGAAAGCAAACAAAGTAACACAAAACACGCCCCCACACACACAACCTGAAAGATGGTGAGAATGAGGAACTGTGTTAGCAGGAGAATCCACCAAAACCTAGACAAAGTTCAATCAGTTCAGTAAATGCATAATTCTTTAAGCCGTCAGATTGTAGGCATTATGTGTTGGACAAATGTGTGTGTTTTTGTCTAGACAGATTCTGCACGACTGTTTTTGAGTGTTTCAAAAGTGGTAGTTTCCTCTCTCTCTCTCTCTCTCTCTCTCTCTGTTTGTGTGGGGGCGGGACTGTCTGAAAAGTCGTGGTAGAGTCTAGACGGACAAGTCTTATCTGTCTGGCACCCGCCGCGTGCCCTTGTTAGGTTGGATTAGGAACTTGGATTACGGACCCGACACAGACACCTTTGCGTTCCGTCCATTTAAAAACGATAAGATAAACGAGTTAATAATTTTCAATATATAATAAATCTTAGTTCAAGTATGATTGAACGAAATCTAATCATGCATGTAATAATAATATGAATTCGTAGCCATAACAAGAGAGAAATAAAATGGTTGTCAATAAAATTTTCAAGTTACAGTAAGAACAAAATACATCGCAAATTTCAAGAACAAAGCCTACATCTTTTGGATGTTATGATTAGGCTTTTAAGTAGAAATGGCTGTCAAAGAGAGAAATGCAGTATGTAAGATGAATTTAAGATGTCAATTCGGTATATAACTACAAGCTCAGACCTTTATCATTATTTGAACAATGCTCTAAGTCCCTCCACATGAGAAATATTATTGATTTCAATCCTAATCTGCACATCGCTAATGTGATCGAGGGATGATTGTCTCTTTTCAGGCGTTGAGTCCCGTTGCTGGTGCAGTCTTTTTTCTCTAATGATACAAAGGCATAACTAGAATTGCGCCTGAAATTCACGATATTCCATATAATGACTCCTACGCAACCTTAGCATTTCCCAATTCTCCTTCCTTTTGTTTCCAGAGGCTCATTAAAAAGTAGTCGATAATAATCTACAAACAATAACATTTCATGTCAGCTGAATCATACATCAAAAAGAGAGGACAAGTAAAATTGTGACTGACCTGATTCACATGAGCTGCTACACATGGAAGAACCAGTAATCCAGATTCGCCTAGAGTAACACCAAGCTGCTCCACAACTGCTACCATCACAGGCAAGGTTTTCTGCAAAAGCATGCAACCTTATTATTTCTTTTTTATTTTAACGTTTTTATACAAGCGGTGCGGAAACCTGGGTTAGAACTCAAGATATTTCCCAAAATAAGAGAGAGATGGTGCCGCTTCAACCAAAGGACGAAGGCAAAGGCATCCAACACAAAAACTGCAACTTATCTATTAAAAGAGTTGGATCATAGCTATGGTAGATTTTCTTGATCAAATTGAGCGCATTCGTTTATTCACTTATATATTGTAAATGTAGGTGCGCTCAACATTGTCCATAAAAATTTTTCATGTCAATACGAGGGATTGGTGGAATATTGTTTCCGAGAATGAGAAATTGAGAACAAAAGGTAGACAAACAAGCATATCTCACCTGGCTTGCGACTAATAGAAGAGCACTGGCATTTTCTTTCTTGGCAAAAGGCGACTTACTACCTCCAGAAATAATTGAAAGACCTGGAATAACCAAAGCATTGAAAGCTAATAGGACAAAATGTAGGAGCCTGCATTCAAATTTCAAACATGTCAGACAGATATTGTTAAGAAGGCACAGCAAAATACTAATAAAAAAAATAAAAAATTAAATTAAATTAAAAATCTGAGAGGGGAAAGTGTCAAAAACAATATGATGAACATACGCTCCCATCACAACAGCCACAAGAAAAATTGCTGGCTTTGTAAAATATAAATGAATATCACATGGAATCTTGTTTTAATGGTAAAGTGGATGAATCTCGATCAAAAAATCGAGAATTTGAACTTTTTGAATCCATGAATGTGTCTCAATCAGATGCGGAAATATAGCAGAGGTTCCATCTGTAGGATGTTGTAGATTTAAATTGTACGAGTGTGTGTATACTGTTGATGAAATCTTGTCCCAATGATAAGATGGCGACTTCTGGATTGTATATCGTTTATGAGATCTTTACTAATGTGTCATGACCCTGTGTGGCAATATAGTGGAGGTTCGATTAGAATGACATGGGTATTAGTTTGTCACATGGAAATATATGTCTACAGTTGTGGGGATTCAAAGAATTGAAAAATACTCTATATCCTGGTCCATAGTTTTTTTGTTTCGATATCTATTCTTAGCTAGCCAAACCCTTCTGCTTAAGAAATAGCTTGATGAACAAATTAATCAAATTTCAATTCATTTTCTTATCAACTCTAAATTCTTTAATCCATTCCCAACTCAAGAACTCGACAAATATAACCAGAAGATCATTGTAAAAACAAATCAGCCTCCAAATGTGTACTAGTAATTGCATCATTGGAACCAAGAATCTTGTAATTCCTAGGTTGGCGAAATCTTTTAAGAGTGGACTTATTCCTATAAAACTTTAGCTTAACTTATTGGATTAATTTTTTGAATATCGTAAGATACTAGTACATTAAAATGATTTTGAGATTAAAGCGATATTTGTCAGCTTGAGATTAAAGCAATATATTCTCTCTCTCTCTCTCTCTCTCTCTCTCTCTCTCTCTCTCTCTCCACAAGTGGACACTACTTGTATTTCTGCTATAAAGATTGTTGAGGCGCGGCAGAAGTAAAAGTGATTTTGGATCAAGATTTAATTTGACAGAAATTAAAGTAACAAAAACTTAAAGAAATGACACAGTTATGTATAGTGGTTGGGCCGAAGCTTAATCCACTACCTAGGTATATTTCACCCTAGGCTTTTAAACCTGTAAAAATATGTTTTATTAGTATACTGTTTTGACACAAACTGGAAAACAGAAAATCAGAACGATACAGAGTGGCAAAAACCACTTCCACAGCTAACGTGTATCTGGTAGATGCCTGGTACCAACACAGAGGTGTCTGGTCCTTAGCACTCTAACTCTAAACACGTATTTAGCCTATCAATACACAGAATACTTATTCAAAATCAAGCAGAGGCAAGCAGAGTGAATAAGATGCTCGTCTGGTACTGCACGGGCGTCTATTTATACTTGCAGCAGCGAGTCTGTTTATAAGGCAGGATATTGTTCCTTCTTGATCCGGTGGATGAGGGCTAGTGAATGATCTTGAAAAGGTAAGAGATTATTTGGTTAAAGGCTCACAATATAGCCTAATCAACTCTTCCCATAGTTAATCCCTTAATTAAGGATCATAAGAGATATTTCATCCAATCTTCCTTAGTCAACAGATCACAAATTGATACAGGCATTAATTCTTTCCAACTTAGCCGTGTTTCCTTTCATTGCAAAATCACTAGAGATACTAGCATCCAAACTTGCCAAAGTAACCGAGTTTAAATCATCATCAAAAGAATTATTAGGGCTAACAATCTCCCCCTTTTTGATAATGATCGAGTGATGCTCCCCTTGCCGGTGATACTCCCCCTGTCTAAAAGAATGAGTGCTAGATAGAAACACAACAAACTGTCTTTAGTGTATTGAAACAAACAATTTCATGACAGCCAATAATGGAGCATAATTTTTTTTTTTTTTTTATTATTGTAACACAAACATGATTCACCTTTTCAAGCAACAATCCACCACATATTCGAACAGTATACCACCAACTCAAAAACATATCTCTCCCCCTTCATCATCAAAAATGGGCAGAGGAGGCTTTTGAACCCCTTCATCGTGTCAATCTTGTTAGCATAATTGTGCATATGTTTACGTGTACGAACCATGGTGTGATGGATTATATATTTAACCAAGAGGTATATAAAACGTTGTTAGAAATATGAAGAGGAAACGACGCAACCGGTTAATTAGGAAATTAAAAACAAAATTAGAAGAAAATAATAATAATAATAATAATAATAATAATAATAATAATAATAATAATAATATATGGTAATTATTATACGTATTAAAAACAGGTTTATGTAATATATATAGATAAGTAATTAATGGGAAACTTAGTTAAAATAGGTTAGGTAAATTAGACATGTATATATTTATAAGATTATGTAGAAAAAATGAGACGGCGGCTACTAGAGGGGCTTTTAGGGTTTAGAAGGGTAAAGAGATATGAATATAGTTATATATGCGCATAAAAGGTTTACGTGAAAAGGAAAACGGAAAGCCCATAATTATGTCTATAATAATTATGTACATAACATAATTAGTTGGCATATATATATTTATACATAGATATATAAGATATCCATATACGTACATAAATATATATATATATATGTTTAGACATAATATAAGATATGTATACATATATAAATATGTGTATATAAAATTATATATAGGTAGCAAAAGTTATATAGTGCAAATATATATATATATATCCTATATTTATTTATTTATTTATATTTAAGTAAAACAAACAAAAATTATATAGTGCAAATGAGCAGTTTTAGCCTTAGATAGGAAATCTTTCCTCAGGAAGAGGTTTTGTAAAAATATCAGCTACTTGCTCATTTGTATCTATGTGGAAGATTTGTACATTACCTTTCTGGACGTGGTCTCGCAATAAATGATGTCGTATGTCTATGTGCTTTGTGCGAGAGTGAAAGACTGGATTTTTCGATATGCTTATGGCACTTGTATTGTCACAGTATAGTGGTACGGTGGCGTAATTTAGCCCAAAATCTTTTAGTGTTTGCTTCATCCATAATATTTAAGTACAGCAGCTACCGAGTGCCATGTATTCGGCTTCAGTGGTTGATAATGCCACGACACTTTGTTTCTTACATGACCAGCTCACAAGACATTTTCCGAGATATTGACATGTTCCCGTGGTACTTTTTCGATCAATTTTACAACCTGCATAATCAGCATCTGAAAAACCAACCATATCAAAATTATTAGAAATCGGGTACCAGAGTCCATGTCTGGTGGTCCCTTTTAAATAGCGAAGAATCCGTTTTACCGCTGTAAGGTGAGATTCCTTTGGACATGACTGGAATCGTGCACATACAGCTGTTGCATAAAGTATATCTGGGCGACTAGCAGTGAGATAGAGTAGGCTACCAATCATACCTCTATAAAGTTTTTCATCAACTGATTTACATGTTTCATCCTTGTCTAGTTTTGTAGATGTGCACATAGGTGTGGACATTGAATTACATGATTCCATGTGGTACTTCTTGAGTACTCCGTTCAAGTATTTCTCTTGACACAGGAATATGCCACTTTCGGACTGTCTGATTTGGAGACCAAGAAAGAACTTGAGTTCTCCCATCATACTCATCTCGAATTCCTGTTCCATGCTTTTAGAGAAATCCTTACAAAGAAGTATATTAGTGCTGCCAAAAATTATATCGTCAACATATATTTGAACTAGTAGAATGTCTTGGTTTTGATTCTTTATAAATAGGGTTGGATCACTTGATCCAGCAGTGAAATTATTTGAAATCAGATAAAGGCTCAGTCTTTCATACCAGGCACGAGGTGCCTGCTTCAGACCGTAAAGAGCTTTTGATAATTTGAAAACGTGTGTGGGAAAAGCTTGGTTTATGAAACCAGGAGGTTGTTTGACAAAAACATTTTCACTAATGAAACCATTTAAAAAAGCACTTTTGACATCCATTTGAAAAAGAGAGAATTTTTTGAAACATGCAAAAGCGAGCAGCATGCGTATAGATTCTAATCTCGCAACAGGGGCGTAAGTTTCATCAAAGTCTATGCCCTCTTGTTGACAATATCCTTTAGCAACAAGGCGAGCCTTGTTTCTCGTTACCTGTCCACTTTCATTTAATTTATTGCGAAATACCCATTTGGTACCAATAACCATTTGGTTCTTAGGTCTTTCTACCAGATCCCATACCTGGTTTTTCTGAAATTGGGCCAATTCTTCTTCCATAGCATTTACCCAATTTGGGTCCTCTAGAGATTCATTAGTGTTGTGTGGTTCCGTCAAAGAGATGAACGCATTTTGGTCCTTATTTTGTGATCTGGTAGTGATGTCAGACTTGGGATCACCGATGATTTTATCCACTGGATGGCTGGATGCATGCTTGAACTTTCTATCTTGTAGAGTAGTTTCCTCATGTGATGACTCTCCTTCTGCATTGTCGGACTTGGTATTCAACTGGTCCTCTGGGACTTCTTTTGGAAGAAGGAGAAACTCTGCATCATCATAGCTCAAGGATTCCTTGGCTTTACTGTTAGTCTCATCAAAAACAACATGGACTGATTCTTGAACATAATTTTTTCTTTTATTAAAAACTCTGTAAGCCTTGCTTTTCGTGGCGTAGCCGACGAAGATTCCTTCATCAGTTTTAGAGTCAAATTTACTTAAGTGATCTCTGTCATTTAAAATGAAGCATTTACATCCAAAGATCTTGAAATATGAAACAGTTGGAACCTTACCAGACCAGAGTTCATAAGGCGTTTTTTGTAAAAGCGGTCTTATGAATACTCGATTTGATATGTAACATGCAGTGTTAACAGCTTCAGCCCACAAATGCATGGGTACATTATGTTCATGTATCATGGTTCGGGCCATTTCTTGAAGAATTTGATTTTTGTGTTCCACTACCCCATTTTGTTGGGGTGTTTTGGGCGCAGAAAATTCATGATTGTAACCATTTTGTTCGCAAAAAATAAGAAAATTTGTTTCATCAAATTCCGTACCATGATCACTACGAATACTTTTGATGTTCCAACCTTTTTCATTTTCCAGACGTTTTGTGAGAGGAATAAAAACTTTAAGGGCATCGTTTTTGTGGGCTAGAAAGAATACCCAAGTAAAACGTGTGTAGTCATCAACAATAACAAAAACGTACCTATTTCCACCTAAGGATTGAGTTCTCATTGGTCCAAATAAATCAAGATGGAGCAAATCCAAAGGTCTAGAAGTGCTTATAACATTTTTGGTTTTGAAAGAGGTTCTTTTTTGTTTACCTTTAACACAAGCGTCACAAACTCTATCTTTAGAAATTTCAATTTTGGTAGACCTTTTACCAATTCGTGTGAAGAAATGTGAGCTAAAAGATCATAGTTTACATGTCCAAGTCTTTTATGCCATAACCAACTGGATTCATCAGTAACAGCTAGGCATTCGATTTTTTTATCAAAAATATCTTTTAGGTGAAGACAGTAAATGTTTTTATCTCAATTTGCAGTAAGGACTTCTGGACCCTTTTTAAGAATGTGACAATGGTTGGGAGAAAATTTAACATCATACCCATGGTCACACAATTGACTGATACTTAAGAGATTATGTTTCAAACCACTTACTAACCAAACTTTTTCGATGCACGTACCGTTGGTGGTGCCAATAGTGCCCATACCTATAATACTACCTTTGGTATTATCTGTAAATATCACACTTCCACCATCACAATGTTCCAGATGGGTGAAGTGTGTCTTATTTCCGGTCATATGTCTCGAGCATCCACTATCTAGTACCCACTTGCTATCCACGGATGCTTTGGACGACACCTGGTGTGCCATAAAACTGACATCTACACTGTCTTCTTCATTTTCGAAGAGCCCTGGTTCCGAGTCATCCCATGTTGCCGTCATAGATCTGAGTTGATGATGACGCTCATCCCATTGGATTGGCATATTTCTTGAATACTGTTGACGATCATCCCTAAGTTGATGGAATCGTCGTAACTTTGGACACTCAGGCCTCTTATGCCCTGGTTCACCACACTCATGACACCTGGTAGGTTCGTCAGAGTTTGGTTTTCTGTAATTCCCTCTGGAATCCTTCTGGAACTTGCGCTTTGCAATGAAAAATTGTCTAAATTTTTTTGTGAGAAAAGCAAGTTCATCCTCTATTTCTTTTTCAGTTAGATTATCCAAAGTTGGTTCCTTTTCTACACTAAAAGCTAAATCACGTTTTTTTTCTTGGTTTTCTTGTGAAATCAGTGTCATTTCATATGATGTGAGTGAACCAATAAGTTGAGCCATAGTCATTTTGTTGACATCCTTGGCCTCAAAAATAGTTGTGGTTTTAGGGTTCCACTCTCGTGGGAGTGACCTGAGAATTTTTCTAACTTGTTCTTCCTCTGTCACTTTCTTTCCTAGAGCGAACATTTGATTTACAATTTCTATGAATCGAGCATACATGTGATTTATGTTTTCACCTTGGTTCATTTGGAACATCTCAAATTGACGGGTGAGAAGAGCCACCCTTTCACTTTTAACTTGAGATGTCCCTTCATGGGTTACTTGCAATATATCCCATATATCTTTTGCTGATTCACAGGTGCTTACTCTATTATATTCTTCAATATTAAGAGCACAAGAAAGAATATATTTAGCTTTAGCATTTAAAGAAAGGATTTTTTCATCTTCTTCCGTGAATTCATCTTCTGTCTTAGGAATTTTCTTATTTCCCTCCCCCTTCATAGGAACTTCAGGTCCTTTACTAAGGACACGCCACAATTTATAGTCAATAGAGATGAAATACTCCTTGACACGATTTTTTCAAGTGGCATAATTTGTTCCATCAAATAAAGGGGGTCTAGTGTGTGAAAGGCCCTCAGCATATAAGTTAGTATTCAAACAAGCCATAGGATCTTTAACTTGGGTTGATTAAACCAAAAGAAAGACTTTTTTCAAGCACCAAGCTCTGATACCAATTGACAGAAATTAAAGTAACAAAAACTTAAAGAAAGGACACAGTTATGTATAGTGGTTGGGCCGAAGCTTAATCCACTATCTAGGTATATTTCACCCTAGGCTTTTAAACCTGTAAAAATATGTTTTATTAGTATATTGTTTTGACACAAACTGGAAAACAGAAAATCAGAACGATACAGAGTGGCAAAAACCACTTCCACAGCTAACGTGTATCTGGTAGATGCCTGGTACCAACACAGAGGTGTCTGGTCCTTAGCACTCTAACTCTAAACACGTATTTAGCCTATCAATACACAGAATACTTATTCAAAATCAAGCAGAGGCAAGCAGAGTGAATAAGATGCTCGTCTGGTACTGCACGGGCGTCTATTTATACTTGCAGCAGCGAGTCTGTTTATAAGGCAGGATATTGTTCCTTCTTGATCCGGTGGATGAGGGCTAGTGAATGATCTTGAAAAGGTAAGAGATTATTTGGTTAAAGGCTCACAATATAGCCTAATCAACTCTTCCCATAGTTAATCCCTTAATTAAGGATCATAAGAGATATTTCATCCAATCTTCCTTAGTCAACAGATCACAAATTGATACAGGCATTAATTCTTTCCAACTTAGCCGTGTTTCCTTTCATTGCAAAATCACTAGAGATACTAGCATCCAAACTTGCCAAAGTAACCGAGTTTAAATCATCATCAAAAGAATTATTAGGGCTAACATAATTAATTAAGAATTCCGATAAACCATACCAATAATAATAACAGCAAAAATAACGTGCAGTTGAATGAAAATAACACAGTGATTTTACGTGACTCGATAAAATTGTCTACATCTACGTTCTTCCACAACAGAAGATATTTTATGACAAATTTAATGTCAGGTGCTATTCCAGTAGGGAAGCACCTCTTTTGTATTTCCAGAACTGAAATAAATATAGTGATGTATTTTGTAGTTATTTCCAGAACTGAAATAAATATAGTGATGTATTTTGTAGTTTGTCGTCTATAAATGAATCAATATATTTTCTTTTACTAATGTGGAGCATCAATTATTCTGACTTTATTTCCTGGAAAAAAAAAATCGAGTTATACAATTAGCATATCAATTGATTTAGATTTTATCATTTTATGAAGGTCGTTATTTATTTCCATTTTCCCTCAAAATTGAAATTCTTAAGGATTTTTACCTTAACAGAACAAGCAACAGAATGTCCCAAGGTACTAATTTACTTAGGCAAAATGGAATAGTTTTATGTAGGAAAAAAAAAACACAATTTGGAAGAAGCAATTACTCTATTATTATGTTTTTATTTTTATCATTTTCTCTAACCTATAAAAGTATAAGATGGTGTCTTTTTTTTTTTTTTTTTTTTTTGGATTTTAACCACCCAATTTCGACTCATTGGCCGACTAATCCGAATTGGGTACTGCAGAGGTCATCATGGGTGCGACCCTCCCAACCAAATTGCTCCATTCACAACACTAGGATTCGAACTCTAGACGTTGCCTAATTGCAAAAAAAAGGAAAAAACAATGCCTTTGATTCTTAACCCACAAATTGTAGATAAATAAGGGTCGGCTCAATTTATCAAATAGAGTGCAAATTATAAATCCAATCAATTAACAAGAACAAATGAATTGCTATTCAATAGAATACAAACTATCACTTGATGCACAAATAACTTAAGTTTGTAGAGTTTGAACATTTACGTCTTTAGACTCTTTACTCAATGCGCCTCCGCTTTATTGCCCCCCGCCCCCCGGCCCTTAATCTTGAGCCAATACTAAATTCAACTTAAGATTTTAGAAAATGAAGGCTTGAAGGGGAGGACAAAAAAAAAAAAGAAAAGAAATTTTAATTTTTTTGTTTGAAAATTGAGATTTTACCGCCATAAATAATAAAAATATTTTTAATATTTTATAAAAATTTGACTACGTATCTACAAATAAATATTTCTGACTCCGTCGGAGTACATTTTATGACATAACTTATGCACACTCTTTATTCTTTAATTAGTGTTCTTATAATTTTAGCAAGAATGCTTGTGATTTTATGAGGTATTTTGCATATTTCTTCTTAATGACTGACACCCTATCCGAGGAGGGATATTCTAGTGTGTGTGTGTGTGTGTGTGAGAGAGAGAGAGAGAGAGAGACTTGACCCGGTACACCCGGGTCAATGATAAAATTATATTTCAGTCAACTATACAAGCATTTTACCCGCCAACTTCAACCGCCTTCAGCGATCATGTTCATCTTCTTCACCCACTTCGTTAATAATCCTTCCAATCTTCCAATAAAATCCAACTTTTTCGAATATCATCCATGGAGGCGATTTCAATCGGAGTATTTCCCTTTTCCCCAGCCCATGTCGGCTTCGCAAAACCTAAGATCAATGGGAACTTTTTCCCTAATTTCGATCGGAATTTTGGGGAAAACTGTGTCCCTAAACTGGGAAATGGCCATCGAAGCAGTCTGGTATGGAGTCAGCCAAGCTTGACAATGGTGCCAAGGGCTGCTGAGAAGTACTGTTCTGGTAATTTATGTTCAGATCCTGTTTTGTTAATTTTTTCTGGTAGCTTTGTATTGGAAATTTATTGCATTTTTTGAACAATGTAGATACTTTGGATTTTTCATTGTTGTAATTGGTTTATGTATTTTCTGTGCCTCAATTTTTTGTTGCTTGTGGTGGCTTTGAGCTGCAATCAGGAAGTATGTTGAGTGGCTTTGACATAGATCAGGACTTGAAGGTATCTCATGCTGCAACTATTCTGCTAGGGGAAATTTTGACTTGCCAGATTGTAATTTGTTTCACTGAAAATTTGGCATTAATCTGGCTGCAGGACAAGGCGAATGAAGTGTTGAAGCTTTTGAATGGACGTGATCTGTACCTTGTTGGTAAGTTTTGCTTCAATTATTGCACAAGTAATTTTAAAAGTTTAACGGGTGGCGTTATAGTTATGTGATTTGGTTTTGGATTAAAGGACTACCGGGATCTGGCAAATAGGCAAGGTTTTGGCAGCCTTGCTATGTGTTAACTTTGTCGACAGGTTTGTAGCATTTTTTTTTTTCTGGATAAATTCCTTTTTCGCACTTCCGCTTCACAGTTCTTCGTCATTCTCCCAAAGGAGGACTTTTAAGTAAGGCTCAGAAGATTATTTTTCCAAGCATTTAAATGAGCAGAGAACAGTTTGAAAGAAATAAAAAATCCAACATCCGGCAATCTACAAGGAAGTTAAGGATGGTTATCTGTTAACTTCCTCAGATTCCAACTAGTTATCATGCTAATCATGTTTCCCCAGAAGAACCTAGGAGATAGAAGGACGATATCAAAACTACAGCTGATATTGATCACATAATATGGATTAAATCAAAACTCTGAGAAACTTTGATTATTTATAGATCTTTGTGAGGGTTCAAAATTACTTGGATTGTAGTCTGATTGTAGATGTTCTTTCTTGAAATTTTGGTGAAAGTTATATGTAGTTATTATGACTACAAAACTAAATTGAGCCAAATTTGATGGATGATTCTAGCAAACATCCAGAAGAAATCCAGTGTCCCATGTTAAATGGACAGTGTGCTAGCAGAATCCATGCAAATAAATTTAATCAACTATGTAGTCTATTTTCTGCAACTGCCATTATGCATTTGAGGTCATTTACTACGGATTACATTATTTTCGTTGGTGGCTTGCCAGTGATGAATATGTCCAGCAGTCTTTGGGTGGAAAATCTGTAACTGAGATTTTTGAACAGCATGGAGAGGGCTTCTTCAGATACTTTGAGGTTTATAACTAGCATAATGGTTCTTATTCTAATTTCTTGTTCACCGTGTGTTTAGAGTCTCTTTGCTGAAGTCTGCTGCCCAACAGATTGTTTGCTTCAACCTTGCTCAATTGGAACCACTAGATTTGTCAATCGGTTATATCATGTGCTTCAATTTTAAATAATGTGTTTGTGTGTGTGCGCGTGCTTGCAGGCTGAAGCATTGAGGAAGTTATCTTCTGTACCCAAACAGGTTGTCTCAACTGGTGGCGGAGCAGTGATTCACTGAGCCAACTGGTTGGTTATTTGAATTTGCATTACATCTTGTGCTCTTTATTTTTTTCCCCTGCAGCACAGTTATTTTTCTGTCTAAGAGCATCTTAGGATCACATTTATATTGTTTCATATTGTTTCCAGGACATACATGAAACAGGGAGTCTCTATATTTTTAGATGTTCCACTATACACCTTGGCATTAAGAGTCACAAAAGATGACCCAAGTTCTCGCCCTACTGTACATGTCGGATCGTTTACAATGGTGGGTTTGTTATCTCTGCCGGTTTGTGTTGCTAATGGGGCCCCTTTTGACGAATTATGATCTGATTCACTACTTAGGAATCCATTTGAGAAGAAGGATGAGTTATGTAATTTCTTTAATGTTCTCCATTTTGTACAGGTTTTCAGAAAGTTGCTCATACTTCGTGAAAGGAGAAAGACAGCCTATGCCAATGCCGATGCCACTGTTTCCCTTCTGTGTATGTCAATATTAAGTCTTATTAAAACTCTTATCTCTGCTCTTCTCCATCAGAGCACTTTAATTGTTCTTTTAAATAGTCATTTGGAGACTTTAATTTCTTTTCAAACTCTACCATTTCTTTTTCTCTATAGATAGGGTACCTGCTGTGTTTGATGCATTAAGTTGTTGACAGTAGCCTCTTAATATGATTTCTAATAAGAATAGGCCATCACCAAAACTGAATGGCAATGCACACCTAGAATACGAGAAATTTTTAGGGCTTTAGAGTTTTGCTCTATCAGTGTCTTTGATGATGTTGATGATTCAACTTATTTCACTTTGAGTTGGATCTTATCTTAAATTTTAATAGTTACTGAAAAGCTTAAACAAACTCCTGTGCGGGTACTGCAAGGAAGTTGGGTCTTGATAAGGTATCTGATATCTCAACAACTGCCTTAGCCCCCGAGGTGAAATTTCCTTAAATAGAATTTTTTGCTTTTTTCCTCTATTAATTTTCTCGTTCCTTTTTCATTTTAGATTCAATAAATTACCTAGATCATTAATTGTTGAACGATAGGCATAGTTACGTGAATGGAATTGATATTAGCACTGCCAAATACACTATCCACTGTTCCATCCAGCGACACAAGCTAAATATTCTATTAAATAGTAGATCGCATAAGTAGTTTTTGCAGTGCCAGTACCAGTTCCATATAAGAATTTTAGGGAAATCTACTGGTATCTCCCTCCCTCCCTCCCTCCCTCTCTCTCTCTCTCTCTCTCTCTCTCTCTCTCTACTGATGTCTATTGAAAGTTTCCTTCGACAGCAATACAATAAACCACCACAATTCTATGTGTTTCCTAGACATTAAGTATGTGCCATTCGCTCCTTTTTTCCAACTCTTTTAGCCCTGTAAACTATACATACACTGTCTATATGGGAGAAATGCATTCGGTCCCCCTGTGATATCTCTAATAAACACGAATGACCTTGTGAAAAACAAATTCTCAAAAAAAACCCTGTGTAATTTTTAATTAACAAAAATAACCCCGGTGTCTTGTACGCGCTGTTAGTGCGAATCTGATAATGTTCTATGGGACGAAAATATCCATTATACCCCCATTTAATCTGATATAACTCTTCTCCCACCCCAAAAGGCCCAAATTGAAATGTAAAGCTTAAAACCCTAGTTTTCTCACACCCTTTTCACGACAATGGCTTCTTCTTCATTTTCCCGGCGCTATCAATAAAGGAACGAAGTGGAAGTCAGGTATCCACCTCCTCCCCTTTGTGCTTGTGAGCTAAAGGCGGCCATAAGAGTTGTGGAGTCTCACTCGAAGCCTACGAAAGGTTTGTTGTTTTATTGTTGCTCCATTAGAAAATGCCAATTTTTTAGGAGGTGCAATCCCATAAGAGTGATGTGGGAAGTACCCTGGCGATGGAAGCAATTCGGAGGCGGTCCATTGGGGTGGTGAAAATGAGCATGAAGAAGTTAATGAAGTTGTCTCAAGTGGGTCGAAAGTTGATGCTAGAAGAAGGAATATTGAAGGTGGTGGGAACTTGAGTTTGGTTTGGGCTGTTTGTGGGGGTTTATTTGTTCTTCTTGTTGTAATCTTGTTGAAAAATTAAATGTACTAAGTAGTTGGTGAAGGTTGTTATTGTTGTTGTAAATTTGATTTGTAACATTAGTAATGAATTTCTCTTTTGGATGTTGTGGTCCTTTGTTTTGTTACTCTATTGTTGTTTTGTTGCTACTCTGTTGGTTGCTCTGTTTTTTTGTTTATGCAGAGTTCTGGTTAGATATTTCGTTCAGTTATTGGCAAAACGGACCCTGTGTTTTTAAAAAATTTTCTGGTAAAACCCTGTGTTTTGACAAATTTGCAAAAAAAACCCTGCTTACAGAATAATGCGTGCAATAACCTATATTTTTTGGCATTATTTTAGAGAGAGAGAAAAGGGGGGGGGGGAGTTGGGGTGGACGGGATTTTTGATTTAGGGTTTAGAAGGGGAATAGAGGATGTGGTAAAAAAAATTGGGTAATATGATTTAAGTAAAAAGAGTAATTTCGTCTTTTTACTTATTTTAAAACATAAGCCAAGAATGAGGGGCAGTGAGCAAATTTATCAAAACTCAGGGTTCGTTGTGTGATATTTTTTTTCACAGGGTTTATTTTGCACTTTTTGAATAACACAGGGTAGTAAAATGCTATTGACTCCTGTCTATATAGTTGATGTAACATTATTAAAAGGGATTGTTCTACTTTATCCAATAAGATGTGGAATGAAACATAAAATGTAGATGTGTGATAATGAAACATAACATTAAAATGTTAGAGAGGAATTTGCTTCAATGTTCATTTGCTATTGTTCTAATGATTTATAATTGTCATGCAAAGCTACGGACTGAACTTGTTCCACCTCAACGTGCTACACCACTAGTTTTCTGAATTGGTAATGCAGAAGTCTCTTTATATAGTGTCTAGCCAATTTCTTCTCTCAATTTGGTTCTTTCTAATTGTAATAGTTGGGAATGCATTACTTGCAAAATCATCGATTTTTCAATGAATGACAATTGTCAAGCAATGAAGGTCATAAAAGTCCAGCCAAAGATAAAATTAAAAACACTGACATGGCAGAGACGAAACAATATTATTGATTATGAAGAGATGGTATCAACTATGAAACTAAGAGAATTTAGTAAGGTTTGCATCCAAAATCAAAACAAGTGTGAAGCCGCAGGAAATTGATGGAGACCAAACATAAAAGAATCGATTTTTTTTTTCCCTTTCCAAGAAAGCAGCGTTCGAGAAAGAGGATGAAAGGATAGGCTCAACACCTTAATTTTCGCTAATCCTAATCCTGATGATCAAAGTGTATAATTAAAGGAACAATTTGCCAAAATTCGAAATGTTATAGTTGATGAATTTGATGCTAATTTTTGAAGCGGGATCTAAGAAAATGTTCTCCAATGCGTGAATATGCCATTAACCAAATAGATGAAATGTGAAGAGCTTATTTGAACTGGGTCTCTTGCAGAAAAGTCTTGAAGATAGTATCTTCTCTTTGGAACACTACAACAAAATATATATTATATGATACTTTTTTAGATACATTTTTAGTAGTTTCTTAAAAATATTATTTTGAGATGCTTGCCAATTGTATCCTAACAGATAAATTTATAGAGACCATATAACTAAGATTACTTTGACGCCAAAAAAGGAAGTTTTGTATTTCCCAAAAGTTCGGTTTATGTTGGCTCCACATTTTTATTACTTTATATATATATATATATATATATATATATATATATTTTAAAAATTTTCTTTTTAATAATTCATCCGCTCCCTACTTGCTGCTTGCACCCCCTTTTTGAATCCACTTTTTCTTTCTTTCTTGGCCTGCAACAGCAGACGTGTATCTCTGCTATTATTTTTCATTTACTTTTTGGAGAAGACGCCTCCATCTCTCACTCTCTTTGATTATCTCAACTTTAATTTCCTTTAATTTGATTGGAATTGGTTACTTGGTTATTGCATTGACAAATTTTGACTGATGTTGCTTTGACAGTGTGTGTTATTTATTCTTTTTCCTTTGTAGGTGTGCGGTTCTTTACGTTTTATAGAATAGATATATATCTAGAGCTGGCCCTAACAACTTCCGTTGTAGTCTAGATGGTTAGGATACTCGGCTCTCACCCGAGAGACCCGGGTTCGAGTCCCGGCAACGGAATTTGAATCTTTTTTTTCCTTCATTTTTTTTTCCCGCTGATGTGGATTAGTGGGCCAATAACTAACTTTGGGCCGTTTTTTATGTGGTATTGAGATGATTGATTGTCGGCCCATGCAAGGCAAGGCCATTAAGAACTTTCAGAAAATTATATATATATTAGATATATGTAAACATAATATATTTATGTAGACTATATATATGACTTTGTGTATTAACAAATTATGTCTATATATATATATATATATGATGCAGTTTTATATTAAGCTTCTTTTATCAAACTATAGTTTTATGAAAAAAATAGTTTTGAGTAGCATTCATTCATTTTATATTCTTCCATCTATTTGAATTTTATTTTTATTATTTGTTTGAAATTGGAATGAGTAAAAATATCAAATAAGTTTTGATTTTAAACATTTTCATTCATAATAAGTCAATTTTTTATAATTGTATATAAAACCTGCCAACTCGTCCACCTGACCACTGTATAAACCACACCCACACAATTCGAACAACTCGGTTTAAAAAAATAATTATATAGTTACAATTTACATATTTAATAATCCACACATCTCCAGTCGGGTTAAAAATTTTTGTTGAAACCGCCGAACCCAATCACCACGTACACCCTATCCAAAATCAAGGGATGAATTTTGTATCTAAGATACAAATGGAGCCCCATTGGCCAGAAACAGAGAAGCCACAACAAAAATTGATAAGAACCTGCGTAAATTTCACAGCTTCATTGTTCAATCAGACCCCTGATGGTTCATGTAAATCAAGGTGTGAAGCCACAGTGTTTCCTGCAGTTTTCGAAACTGCTTGGGGGCTTCTAAACGTTTAATTACAAATGTATAAGCCAATTGGCCAATTCCACATGTATCATCTAAACTAGACTTGCTACCTTTTGGCGCCTTTTAACGTTGTTTTTGAGTTTGTACACAAGGGACCGGAGACCAGATATCAATTTTCGCCGTTCCGAGTTTTCTGATTTTTGAAGTTCTGAGCCACTTGAGGGAGCCATCCACATATCCAAAAAGTACTCCAAAATGATAACTTTTTTACAGGATCTGTTCACAGGATAGCCCGTCTAATTGTCCTGGCAGCAACACGAGATACTAATTTTCCAGCGAGTTCTGCGGGCAATCTTAACAATTGCTGCTGTGATTCTTGTGGGAGCTGAAAAAAATTTACAAGTCGAATTATATTAGCAGCAGGAATGTAAAAAACATCAAAGAAAGAGCACTCGGGTGTGATTATGGTTTAAGTGATTAGAAAACAAGCATTACAACAAATTTGGAACTGCCCCAAACTTATAATGCAAAGCAATAATGTGCTAATATGTCAACAATGACTCCTGTGCATGGAGCCTCACAATTTTGGAACTGCCCCAAACTTATAGTGCAAATCAATAACGTTCTAATACATCAACAATGCTTCTACTGTTCGGATAATAGAGCCTCATGCCATAGCTATAAACCGAGCCAGTTCACTGATTGTAATTCGTCAAATCGAATCAAATTGTGTTATCAATAAAGTTCACCATAATACCAGTTTACCTCAGGAATCACAGATAGAAGTGGTAGCATTTCTTGACCAGATACCAACACATAAGGGAGCAATGCTGCTTCACTTGAAGATGGTTTTTGCCTG
>CM047884.1:19885289-19906548 GCA_026212405.1 Petrea volubilis
AAATAAATAGAAACACGTAAAATTATGGCTAAAATTAAAAATTCTCATGAAATTAATGCAATTCGAATACCAATTTTCTTGATTCCTATTTTATCCAATTTTATATTTCAAATACACAGTGCAATAGGGCTGTAATTGTAAATTTCACATTCATCCACAAATCCACTTTCTATAACTGCTCTCCACCATTTTTACGTAAATGCAAAAATCCGAACACTCTCCAATCTCATTCATCTGCAGATTCACACAATTAAATTGATTTTATTTTTCGTACAATCATGGGGTGGAACCATTTTTTTTTTTTTTTTTTGTTATTGGGCACAAATACAATCATATAATGAAACCTGCTTATAAAAAAGGTTATGGAATTCATTCTTTATTTTTCGGATTATTTGTACCACAAAATTACTCCAACAAAATTGAGGTCATCTCCCCCCAAAAAAATCCCAATTTTCCTATTGTATGTCCCAGTATACGCATTTTAATTTGTGAAAATAAATTTGAAATGTTGTTTATTTTCATGTATTATTTTATTTATGGAAGAAATTGAGATTGGAAGAAGGGGAGACACGTACTAATTTCAAATCTGAAATTCTAAAAGGGCGAATTACACCGACTATCCCTGAGGTTTGACTAATTTACGAAAAATCCTCTAGTTTTTCAAAAATTATCAAAAACCCCCTAAGGTTTCAAAAATATTATAAACTTATTCGAATTTTCGAAAATACCCCTTCCCTTTTTTTGGGTGATTTACGCTGACCACCCTGAGATTGGGTTAATTTACGAGAAACCCCCTATGGTTTCAAAAATTACCAAAACCCCCCCGAAGTTATACAAATATTACAACTAGCACCTACTTAGGTTGACTTATTAACAATATTAAATCTTTTTTTTCCCCTCTATAATATTGTTATCATAAAATTTTCATGTAATAGATTTGAAAAAAAATGTGATTATTTATTCAAATAAATATTTTGAATTTAATGCATTAAAGGTATCTACCAACACATCAAGTATGTTATATTATCGCTAATACGGAGTAAATATTAAGAGAAATGAGTTAGAGTCCTCAAGCTAAATAAAGTTTTCAAGTGCATTATTTAATTTTAATTTTTTATTTCAATCAATGTTTATATATCTCATTTCACATAATGGATATATACGATGCATATAATTATATTTTTCTCAAATATAAATTTAGCACATATTACGTATATTGAGTATAAATTCATAACATTAAATTCGGAATATTTATTTGAATAAGTAATTACATTTTTTTTCAAATCTATTAAATGAAAATTTTATGATAACAATATTACAGAGGGAAAAAAAAAAAAGAATTAATATTGTTGATAAGTCAACCTAAGTAGGTGCTAGTTGTAATATTAGTATAACCTCATGGGGTTTTTGGTAATTTTTGAAACCACAGGGGGTTTCTCGTAAATTAGCCTAATCTCAGGGTGGTCAATGTAAATCACCCAAAAAAGGAGAAGGGGTATTTTTGGAAATTCGAATAAGTTTGTAATATTTTTGAAACCTTAGGGGGTTTTTGATAATTTTTGAAAAAGTAGGGAGATTTTCGTAAATCAACCAAACCTCAGGGATGGTCAGTGTAATTTTTCCATTCTAAAAATAGAGTTTTGGATGCAATCGCTCTTTTCTTTTTCCTTTAGGCTATGTTTGGAACAAGGATTTTGATGAGGAAAAGTGAGAGGAAAATGAAAAGGGTCAAAAATGAAAACATAGAGTACTATCATTTCAAGCACCAAAAACTTTTTTCATCCTATTTTCCTTAGCAAAATCCTAGAACCAAACGTAGGGTTAATTTTCCGCGGAATTGCTCTAACTTTCTATCGCTTTCATTAGAATTTTGTGCTGTTAAATTTTATGGACAATTGGTTTATTGCAGAAACGATGGGAAAATCCAACTAATGGAAACCCAATATAGTTCGAGAATTAGGTGTTCAATTTTTGTAAAGCTTCCATTTTTATGATTTTCAAGAATCATGGGGAACACTTAGTTTCTTCTAAAGAGAGAGTCTTGGATCTTTATCGTCTTTCCAGGTTGCTCTCTCCACTCTTTCTTTATTTTTATATGTATACCCTTACACATAACAAAACTGAAAAAGAGTCTATCATGTATCGTTCAATTTTTTTGTGGGCACCATTGGAATGGAATTGATGACAAGTTGCTTAAACTGATAATAAAACTGCTCCATATATGTAGTAATTCTCAATCACATGCCGTAGTATTAAAATTGTGTGGTTTTTAAGGATAAAAATGTCAAGTAATACCACATAAATTGAATAGTTCAATTTAACTATGAATGCAATGAAAAGCATTAATAATATGTAGTGTTTAATATTTAATATAATGAAAATACGATAGCACGTACAATACATAACATTTACAAATACCTTATGCACACAAGAACCGTGTGCGAGAATTGTTAGTACCAAAAAAAAAAAAAAGCAATTGATACTTAATATAAGTATATACTATTTATAAAGTAGGATGAGAATGTAGTGACCACCTTTTGGTGTCATTGATTTGGCATCTAATTTCTCATCCCGCCTATTTTCTCTCTCTTTCTTCACGTGTTTTAAGTTTTAACTTTCTCTTACTTTTTTCTCTCTCATCTCATATTCTATTTTTTTCTTTTTCTATTTATTTTTTAAATTTCATCTTATTTTATATTTATTTTTGTTACTTATAATAAAATTGTCAAAATAGTAAAAAAAAATAAAATATGTATTCCATTTGATGAATATATTAAAATTTTAAAAACATGTATTCCATATAAATAATTTAATGAATATTTAACTTTATAACTAAATTTAAATATGTAATTAAATTATATCTTATTTTTATTTCGCAAACACATTGAGTGTGCTCCTTCCAGCTAGTAAGTATAATAGTTTAGATATATGCAGATATATATATATATATATATATATATTGTTAATAATGGTGAGTATATAATAGGGAGGCCATTATACAAGAATTTTCTAATTTTTTGAGTGGGATTGATACAAAGATGTGTAAATTTTATTCTCTTTTTTGATCTATTACATATATATTAAATAGACTTATTGAAAATTCTATGGGTCATTGAACCCAACTAAACGATATGTAGCTATGCCAATTATATAAATATCAAAAATCTTGTTGAAACCCAACTTGTCGCAACCAATAAATTATCTAGTAATTGTATTTATTATTTAATTAATTATTCTGCTCAAAGTATATATTAATTACATAATTAATTGTGATACAATCGCAGTATAATTTGCACTAACTTGATTAAATTGGATTTGTACAAGAATCTAGGATTTAGGGTTTAGGGTCTAGTTCGGGAAAAGAATAAAGATGATGAAAAGTTGGAAAAAAGAAAGAAGTGCTTTCATTTTGTTTCTATTTTGTATTTTTAATTTTTAGAGTTTTGAAACAATTGTATGGTTGCACTTAGGTTTTGTGTAGAAATAAAAATAAAATAAAATTTGAGAAAATTTTCTTTTCTTTATCTGATGAAAAGTACGTAAAACATGTATACTTTCAAATTTGTTAAAGCATGGTAAAATTCCATATGAAATGGAAACCAAAGAGACAATTTAACGATCTTACTTCTGATCTTTTTTAAACAGAAAAAAGAAAAATGAAAAAAGGGGTCTGACTTCAAATTCTACCTATATGCGTATTTGCCTATTCTAATGAAGTTTTATTGTAAGCCTAAGTCCTACAAAATAAGGTAAAATATTGGTGATAAACCCAATTAAAAAAAACAAGATTGAAAATGGATAGTTATGATTAAGTACTGCATCCTTAAATGAGATATTATCACAAACATCACAGTTTATTTCGATTACGTTATAAAAATTAACTAGATTTGGCCACATCGAGATTAACTACATTAGTGTTTTACACTTGCTACGTGATTGATATACAACTTAGAGATAATAATCAATCATATGACAATTGTATTAATATTTGTTACATAATTGATTGAGTATGATTAAATTGGGTCTGAACAAGAATTTTTCGCTGCAAATATGTCAAATAACATTACAAAAGATAGGACGAATTACACTGACCACCTCTGAGGTTAGGCTAATTTACGAAAAATTTCTTATTTTTTCAAAAATTACCAAAAACCCTCTGAGGTTATACCCATATTACAAACTTATATCAATTTTTGAAAATACCCCTTCCCTTTTTTTGGGTAATTTACACTGACTACCCCTAAGGTTAGGCTAATTTACGAGAAACCCCATATAGTTTCAAAAATTACCAAAAATCCCCTAAGTTTATACCAATATTATAACTAGTACCTACTTAGGTTGACTTATCAACAATATTAATTCTTTTTTTCCCCCTCTATAATATTATTATCGTAAAATTTTCATATAATAGATTTGAAAACAAATGTGATTTTTTATTCAAATAAATATTCCAAATTTAATGTTATGAATTTATACTAAATATATGTAATATGTGCTAAATTTATATTTGAGAAAAATATAATTATATGCGTCGTATATATCCATAATGTAAATGAGAAATATAAACATTGATTGAAACAAAAAATTTAAATTAAATAATGCACTTGAAAACTTTATTTAGCTTGAGGACTCTAACTCATTTCTCTTAAAATTTACTCTGTATTAGCGATAATATATCATACTTGATGTGTTGGTAGATACTTTTAATGCATTAAATTCAGAATATTTATTTTAATAAATAATCAAATTTTTTTTAAATCTATTGCATGAAAATTTTATGATAACAATATTACAAAGAGAAAAAAAGAAGAATTAATATTGTTGATAAGTCAACCTAAGTATGTACTAGTTGTAATATTAGTATAACCTCAAGGGATTTTTGATAATTTTTGAAACTACAGAGGGTTTCTAGCTCGTAAATTAGCCTAATCTCAGAGGTGGTCAGTGTAAATCACCCAAAAAAAAGGAAAGGAGTATTTTCGAAAGTTGAAATAAGTTTGTAATATAGGTATAAGTTCAGGAGATTTTTGGTAACTTTTAAAAGAATATGAGATTTTTTATAAATTAGTCTAATTTCAGGGGTGGAAAACTGTAATTTGCCCTAAAAGATATCATAAATGATATATATATATATATATATATATATTAAGTGATATAAAAACTTTTGCCACAAACGAGTCGAGCTAAACTTGGACAAAATTTTTGAACTCTATCCTGATATAATTACTAATTTTTATATTATCACTATTCACTAAGTATGTTGTTAAACACACACGTGATTATAGTCATGTATATGTCTGCAAAATACAATGTGGCTGCGTATGTTATTAAATGATTCATTGAATTGAAAAGTTAATTTGTTAAAAAGGGAATGTATCAAATATTATTATATTAATATTTCTAACACACCCATCAAGTGAAGACAATAAAACCTCTGTTGTTAAGCCTCATGCAAGACACTTATATACATTATTAATTAAAATATAAACATGATCCATATGGTGTTTTACAGAGAATGGATATGTTTGTCCATACATTCTACGTGACAGTGTGCCCACACAACACGCATCAGACACTTGAACAACGTATTTTGATATCTCAGGACATTGTCGGGCAATTATTGACGACTTTCGAAATAACTATATATATATATATATATATATTTTCTTAAAAGAATTTGTGGAAGTGGAAGCTCACACGTAATATCCTTTGAATTAATGATTGTCACGTTACGTACAAATTCCAACAGAGTTTAAGATTTCTTAAAATGCATAATCTCCATGGCGGCAAGCTGTTTCATGCAATCGAATTATGTATCAAATAATTCAAATTTAATTACGTATTAAATTTTATTTATTAAATAAAATATATATAATATATGATTAACTTTAAATCATTAAATACATAGATAGAATCCAAATGTCTAATTCATATAAAAAAATTTCCTCCACATCATACAAAGGCCTAAGTGAAATAAGTATGATGCGAATGGATATATATATATATATATATATATATATATATATATAATAGGCATAAAGTGTTGTTTGGCATACTAATTCTGATAAAATACACTTTGTTTTCTAAACTATTAATAATATACCATTTACCCCCTGATCTACAAATAATAATACTAATCCCCCTAAATAATGAAAGTCCATCATTTAACCCTTAATTAAATATGAATTAGATATAGATACCCTTCACTTCATTCATTAATATTTTACTTACTTTTTGGGTCTCTTTTGATTTTTCTTTTTTATTATTTCTAACTTTGCTTGGCATTTTCTTCCTCTTCAATCAAATATCCGAAACACTTCTAAAAGAATAAAAATAACAATAATGTGCACCACTATCATCACTTATTTTCAATTTAGAAAGAAATTACCATTCCACAAAAGAAATAACAAAGTTTGTCATTTAATTCAAAAAAAGGTTATTAAGATATTTTCATTATTACTGAAAAAATACAATGGTATATTACAAAAATATAGAAACAAACAACAAACACATAAATATAAAAATTTAACACATAACTATTATGTAAAAACGCATCTCGTTGCCATTGTGATGCGGATCTTATGCAAAACAACAAAGACGTTTATTAAAATTCAAACGAAATTACACCCAAGAAGCCTTTCATTTGGTGTAGGGAATTGTCGTATTTAAATACGAATTATTCTTGAGTTCATGATTTGATCTCGATCATCCAAACCACATCTTGGAACTCGATCCTCATCAGCCCAAAAATATTCATACGAATAGGAGCCTAAGCATTTTTCCTCTAAAGGTAGTCCACATGAATGGATCTTCTCGAGTTTTGATTCTATGTTGGAATCGAATCGAAAACTATAGAGGTATATATGAAACTATATATATTCTAACTTTTAGAATAATTTAAAATTTGTTTAGTAATAGATTAAGAAGGATGGATATTATTATAAACGCATCTTAATTCTAAAATCATGAATTGATCAAAAATCGATGCATAACGGAAGCCAAAAGGGGAGCCAAAATTCAGACACGAGGCGGCCTTTTGGTAATGAAGGTCCACGGCCAAATTCAAAGAAAAAGAATGCTGATGACTACCATCACATGGATCTCTTTAATAAAAGAATAAGAGATCAAATTCCTTTCTACATCAAGCACTTGATTTGGCCGACCACTTGAAGAGATTATCATGGTCTTTTTCATGTTATTGTTGGGGCTACGCAAGTGTTCGCAATCGTACAAATAATATAAAATGAGTAGAGTGTCGAATTCCATAGGGATTGTGATTTGATCCGTAAAAGAGACTCGTTTTGTTTAGCTAAATTGATCAAATTATGGAGTGGTTTTTTTTTTCTAAATTAAAGGTAATATCAAATTAAGAACTACTCGCGAATAAAAATTATAACAAATAACCAATGCGACTACTGCAAGGGCTAGGTGGTTTCATTAACCTAATTCCCTATTCCAATCCAATCCCTAAATTGAATGGTTTTGTGGTTGTAAAGTCAGGAACAAAAATATCCACAATCTCTCTTGAGCATCATAGGATTGACTCATACAATCCTTCCTAGGCCTAAAACTAACCAGTTCTCACTCAATTAATCTGAGCACTAGAAAATATTAGTATAAGCTTTAACACTATCTTAGGGCTCAATCAATATTAAATTCATTTTTATGCAATTTTAATATCAATTGATTTAGTCTAATTAAAGTTACAATTGTGAATCGTCTCTCGACCTCATCAACGATTCTCAAATTCATTAATTAGGGTTGATCAAACCTCTAACCAAGTATTAGATCATTAAACGAGATTCACACAAAAACATACTAAATTGCATTCATATTCATAAGATTTTCATAGAATAGAGAAAATGAGAACTACACCATCCTTACACTCAACAATTAAATTAGTTCATAATGAATAAATACAAAAACGAAACACAAAAAAGAATCTATAAGAAGAAGAAATAAACTTATTTGGTAGAGAATTCAAATGTAAAACTTCCCTTCCAACTTCATTCTTGAATTCGCCTCTGAATTTCCTCCTTCTCCGTCTTGAAAAATCCCAAAGTAGATGCGAAGTAGACAAAAATTGAAAGAGTTCTCTAAACCCTAGCCACCAAAACGTGATAATGAGTTGTGTGACTGCATCTGGACCTAAAAGAGGTAGAAAATCGCTTAGAACCGCCTTCCTAATTAGAGTCATAATCAAACAAGAAAAGTTTTTAATTGTTATCGTCGACTTTGAGTATGTACCCAAAATATTTTGGGTACATACTCAAACTTATAGATTTGCTTATCTCTCTGATGATTGGAACTGGGTATATACTCAAAATATCTTGCTTATGTACTTATTCATACAAACTCATTTCTTCTCTAAATGGCTTGAATTGGATTGATACTCAAAATATCTTATGTAAATACCCAACTCTTGACTTTAATTTTTTGTGTCCTTGATGGTATTTTCCATTCTAACCTACAAAACAACGGTTTAACTCAAATTTGAGCATAATAAGGCACAAATAGAGAAAAATACATGATAAGTTCGATAAAATAAATATAAAAATCAAGTAGAATTATGGACTTGATTTCTATTTTAATTATAATAAGAATCATATTCTTATAGTAATCCTAAGTCGATTAAATCTCTATTGAATTGATGTAACCAATTAATTCTAAACTAGTTGATTTCTCCATCAATTTTAATAAATTGATTTTATTCACCAAATCAATTAATGAGCTTGGGCCTTGAGTCCCAATTAAATTTACTCTTTAATTTTATTCAATTAAATTAACTATTTAATGTAATTGGGTCCATTAACTAATTTAATTAATTTAATTAATTCTATTGATTAATTGATATCTAGTTAATTAGTGGACTGGCCTCTCAAATCCAGTTAAATTAACTCTTTAATTTTATTTAACTAAATTAACTATTTAATGTAATTGAGTCCATTAATTAATTTAATTAATTCTATTGATTAATTGATATCTAGTTAATTAATGGACTGGGCTCTCAAGTTCAGTTAAATTAACTCTTTAATGTAACACAATCAAATCAACTCATTGATTCAGTTAAATCCATCAATTAATAAATTAACTTAATCAATCGAATATATTCTATCTCAATTGACTTTGATTTAATCCAATTAAACGTTTCATATACGTTTAGGAGTTTATCCATTTACTTGTGTATGATCCCTTAGGTTCACTAATTGATTAGAAATAGGCTCGCAACTTGCCACGATATTTTTGATGAAAAATTCATCAAACTATTAATTAAACTCGTTTAAATAATAACTAATGAATTAGAACCATTTCTAATTCATAGTGCCCATTTATAGTAGTCGATATCCAATAACAAGCCCACGATGCCTAGTCAATAGGTAAAGTATAATTTGTGAACCTGTCCGCTTACGATTACCGCGCAAATACATTCCCCCCATTCTCTAATCTCCCCAATTGAGGTTTAGGACATGCGATTTATCAAAAATCCTTTTAGCCTCAATTCTATGATTCTTATTTATAATTAATCTTTTCGACAATCGATCTAGAAAACTGGTTTATAATCATTGTCTCTACCATGGCTACGGATTTCCATAGACTAGTTAAAATAGAACATATAGGAGATTCACTCACTCTACGAGGTGAGTAAATGGAGTTTTTATCGACTCTCACAAACCTTCATATATAGGAGATCTATACCCAATATAGGAACCTTAAAACCCGCCATGGGATTGGTACC
Source organism: Petrea volubilis (assembly GCA_026212405.1). Taxonomy (NCBI): domain Eukaryota; kingdom Viridiplantae; phylum Streptophyta; class Magnoliopsida; order Lamiales; family Verbenaceae; genus Petrea; species Petrea volubilis. The sequence goes on from CM047884.1 coordinate 19,895,026, forward strand.
TATATCAAAGTATAAATGCACACGGACAAGACTACTATAAAGCCTCAAGTCTAAGGACTAATTAATGCACACCATAAGTTTAGAAAAAAACCTAATTCGATGTGCAACTAGCGCTCTCATTTAGGTATTTCTCGGTGGGATCCTCAGTGAACTCATTATCTAATGAGCACCTACTCATGCATTTGAATGTCTCTACAATTTTAAAAAAATAAATTATTACATACCAACAGATGATAGTATGGAGATGGAACGAAATTTATTTGATCTATATGTATTTAAATGTATATTTTCATTTTTTAGAAAACTAATTTTTAATTTAATAAACTAAATTAATTATGTATAGATTGATAAATAAAGTTCACCGAAAATAAATCACTAAAATTATCAACTACACAATCTATATGCATGATTTACGTATTTAATGGTCTTCTAATATGACTCAATATTTACATGTTTATAATTTGATTGATTATATTTAAGGTATATACAAACATGTTTATGGTAGATGATTATGTAGACAATTTATATAAATTTATTTATAGCATATACACAACTTATTATTATTATTATTATTATTATTATTATTATTATTATTATTATTATTATTATTAAACAATAATATAAAGACGTACATCTTGACAAAAATTGGCATGTGCATGCGCTTGGAAATTAAAGATAATAAATAAATGTATCATCATCATCATCATCATCATTATTGTTGTTGTTGTTGTTGTTGTTGTTGTTGTTGTTATAAAGACATATATATAGTTAAAAGTGGATATATGCACGTCGTTGAAAAATCTGGCCAAATTCATATGTGATGACTAATATAAATTTGGGCCAACATCAAGGAATCAAAGAATTTAAAATAATAATTATAATAATGAGTTCAATCATATATATACTAGTACTTAACCCCTTGCCAAGGCACGGGAAATAGATATCTTTATGTATATATTTCATAATTTCTATTGTGAAAAATAATTTAATAAAAATAAATTAAAATTTTATAACATAAATCAATAAATAAATATATAAAAAAATTATATAATAATAGCATATATTTGATTTCAATGTTAATTTTAGTATAATTAAGGCAAGGAAGTTTTGAAAAATTTTGAATTTAAATTTAGTTATTAAAAAACTAATTTGAAAAGATCTTCATTTTTTGGATAAAGGCAAACAACTCTATACGTATACATATATATATATATATACATATATTAATTTAACAAATATATATATATGTAAATATGTTCATACATGAAAAATGAAATATTTATGTGCTGAAATTAGAGAAAAACCTTCTTATAAGAGCACAACAAATTAAATGAACAAAAAATGACAAAAAAAAAAATCAAACTGAATTAATAAGAACATTAATAGAACAAATCAATAAAAAAAAGTTGAAGAATAAAATAAAAAAAATAAAAGAAAGAAAAAAATATGGAGAAGTGGCAGAAATTTAAAGAAAAAAGAAAAAAAAATTAAAAATACCAAATATTAACTTATGCAATGGGGATGAAAAGGTGATTGAGTTATACACACAAATAAAAATGTTTTAAGAAGAAAATGACAAATTAAATGGGATCATTGAAATAAAATATCTATGAAAGTTTTCCAAATGCTTCTTATTATATAGAACAACTTTAATGAATAGACAATAATAGTGGCGAAAAAACAAACTAAAAAAAAGAAGGAATGAAAAATTGAATATACACAAAATAACAACAAATTTGAAGAACAATATTATGAGACATCAAAAACAAAGAATAAAATGCATAAAATGATAGAAATGATTAAAAGAATTTATTTGAAAAGTGAAATGAATACAATGGCATGTATATGAAAAGAAAAAATATAAGAGAAAGAAAGAATTAATATTAAATGAATCTCAATAATATAATGAGACAAGAAGAAATACCGATATTTAATGAATGAGAAAAGTTCAAATTGCTAGTGTCTCGTGTGGATTAATACCAAAAATACAATCTCATCTTGAATTTGTTTGGATTACGATAATGAATCATATACTTATCTAAATTTAAATTAATTGAAAAGAAATTAGGATAAAATTTCATGCGTGGCAAAATGGAGTTCATTGAAGCTATCCAATATGTAAATACATGGCGCTTACTCGGATAGTCTCAAGGCTTCTGAATTTTATATATATATAGAGAGAGATTATTATATAGATGGATACTTCATGATGCATAAGAATAATAAGAGTTGATTTAGGAAAAGTAGTCAATGTAAAAGATAAATATATATACAAAATTTAAAAATTTGCACTAACTAATAAAGAGTTAAACATAGAAAAACTAATTAATGGATATAATTAGAAATTATGTTTAAACAAATAATTAAGTAACAAAGAGTAATTTAAGGAGTTAAACATAAATATACTTGAAATTAATTTTAAATAATTTTAATTAAAGAAAGATTTTAACGTAAATTAAAGATTGAAAATGTAAATATGAAAAATATCTTACATGAAAAAATAGTAAAAGGACAACTTGTCTACATCATTGTCCACATAAGCAAGGGATGGATACATAGGTGGATTCCATTTTAAATATATATACTAGTATTTAACCCCTTGTCAAGGCACAGGAAATAGATATCTTTTTGTATATATTTTCATCAATTTCTATTCTAAAAAATAATTTGATAAAAATAAATGAGTGCAATTTAATAAATTAAATTAATTCTAGTTTGACAAATCAAGTTTAACAAAAATGAACCACTAAAATTATCAACCACACAATCCATACGTACAGGAACCAACCCAAAAATTCTTGTTTCGAAGGGATGAGATCAATTTTTCGTGAAATATTAAAGGGTTTTTTATAATTTGGGGGGGGGGGGGGGGAGGGGATTGACCACCCCCGGCTCCGTCACTACATATATATGCTTTATGTATTTAATGGGTTTTTAATATGACTAAATTACATGTGCCCAATTTGATTGAAGATATTTATGCCATGTATATATATATTGACATGGTAGAATCCGATTTGCCACGTCGGTCCCAACTCAAAAGCATAAGATCAACAACGGGTTGCCACGTGGCGGGAAAGTCACACAAGTGATTGATCATCGACTTGCCACGTGCTTTGTTGTCTTCTCGAAGTTCGAGTATAGCTCATCTCGCGCCAAACTCTCTGAGTGTCTTCACGAACCTCACCAGCGGATCCTTTGATTAGGGACCCAACCCTTCTCAGGTGGTCCCCTTTCATCCTCGAAGTGGTCCCAAAAATAATCGTCTCTGACATTGGTTGTACCCAGCGCATCCACGACATGATTCGAGGAATATCCTCTGTATGAACAGTAGAGCTGGGCTGGTCCAACCCTAGTCCGGCCCACCCGTCTCCAATTTCTATAAATAGCATATCATTAATGTTCATAAGGGTAAGCTTTCCAATTCACTTTACGCATAATATCATCTTTCTGCTAGAATACTGACTTGAGCGTCAAAGGGTCTTCGCCGGAGACACTTCCGGCTAGGCTCACGTGTATTCCATCCTTGTAGAATAAGACTCAACCAGCACTTATATACCCTTTACTCGGATCTGGAGACGAATATTGGACAATCTTGCTTGGGCTATACCTTTGCTCGGAGTAAAGTGTCCCACGTACGAAATCCGACCACATCATATATATATATATATATGTGTGTGTGTGTGTGTACACAAAATAGTACAAAATACAAATAGGTTTATGACAGATGATTATGTGTACAATTGATATGAATTTATTTATGACATATACATAAATTATTATTATTCTTATTATTATTATTATTATTATTATTATTATTAGTAGCAGTAGTAGTAGTTGCAGCAGCAGTAGTAGTAGTAGTAGTAGAAGAAGAAGAAGAAGATAAAAGTTGATATATGCATGTGCTTAGAAAATCGGCTCATAAAATGTTTGGCAAAGGAAAGAAAATAGAGAGGAAAAAAAATGAGAGGAAAGAAAAGAAAAGAAAATGAGTGGATTTTAATTTTCCACATGGTTGTTGGATGAGATAAAAATGAGTGGAAAGAAAATGAAATAATAATTAAAATCTTTTCCTTTCATTTTCCGCCTACTTTTGGGAGGAAAAAAATTGGCAAGCCTCACGCAATTTTTTTTCTTTCCTTCCAATTTTCCACCCATAACCAAGCGAAAGAAAATAATTTCTTTCCTCTCATTTTCCTTCATTCCCCTCCCCTTCCTCCCTACTAAAACAAAACCCTAAATGTGAAAAGACTAAGCAATAATTAAAGACATTACTATTAAAATTAATTAAAAAAACTTGTCATATTAGGAAACTTACTTGTGTTTGTGTCATTCTAACTCATAATTATTATGTAATTTTAAAGGTAAATCATATATTACAATTTATAGAGATATATTGGGATTGAAAAAATTAAACAAAATCATTGCTACTTGAAGAAGAGAACCCAGTAATTATAGGTTTGAAATAAGTTGACTATATTTATGCAATGTGCATAAGGAGATATGAGAAAAGCATGACAATTAACTAAGTGCATGTAAATTCATCATCATTTCAACTTGTTTACGATTAATAGAAAAAGAAAAACTTCTATTCAACCACTCCCCATATTTTTTATAATATATATCATTCACATCAAACATTTTGATACAAAAATAAATATATTAAAAGAAGAACCTCATATTACATAACTACATAATAGAGTTAAAAAAAAATCAAAAATCGAAATATTACACTCCCAATGCATTTGATATCAAATAATATGACAAAGTTTTCTTAAAATGAAGAATGGTACAAAATGCATATAATACATTCAATCATGACAATTAATTACTTATCAAAGTAAAATCACTTGCTAAATTAAGATGTATTAGGGGAAAAAACTGTACATTAAATTAATTTGGGGTCACTTTTAAGATCATCCTCAATATATTTTCATAAATCTAATGATATGATGAGTGTAAAATTTTGATACACACAAATGACGAAAAGAAATATTGTTACTTAATGATATGATATATAATTTAACAAAGAAAAAGTATTAAAAGTAGATGTTTAGACACATGGGTATTTTAAATACCTTTTACAAATATAAAAAATAAATGATATAACAAAAATAAAAATTTTAAAAAATAAAGATATATTAACGATTTTTATGGAGAGAGGTGGAATATGGAAGCAATAATTAAAAAATTGCAACTCATGAAACTTAAATAATTTCTAAATGTGAAAATAAATTCATATCACAAAAAAGGATAAAACTAATGTGTCCACCTAAATGTCACATACATAGCTAAAATACGCTCTCCATACCATTTACTTTATAGGAACAACATACCTAAATATATATATATATATATATATATTGGATGTAGATACTACATAATGTATAGGGACAATAAATAGGAGTTAATTAAGGAAAAATAGTCATGGTAAAAGATAGTTATATTGCAAGGATATTAAATAACGAAAATGGTGTACATATGAATTTTTTTGAGGCCAAAAAAACGCACCCATTTATTGATCAGAAAAGTCATCCGCTAAAACGGAGTTAACATAAGCCGGAATATTCGTAGAGCCTTCCATAGCGGACTCTACGTTCCGAGCTAGACAATGGGCCACTCGATTGCCTATGCGGCGAGTGTGGCTAAAACAGACCGAATTAAACGAAGACAGTACCGTACGAATGTCATAAATTAAATTACCCAACCAAGACATATCTTCAGCAGTGCTATTAAGCCGGTTCATCAGACTCTCATTGTCCCCTTCCAAGATGAAGTTGACCCAACCAGCTCTCTGCGCCATCATTACCGCTGCCTGAGCTGCTACAATTTCAGCGTGCAAAGGATCAAAGATACTCGGGACTCGACTTGAAGACCATTTCAGCACCTCTCCCTTGTAATTCCTCGCAACGACTCCGAAACCCGCCTCGTGTGTGTCCCGAAAAATGGCGCCATCAAAATTGATCTTCACAACATCATAATCAGGTGGTCTCCATGGTGTTCCTTGTCTCCGCGTAGCCTCCTTGCGCTCCCCTCGTGAAGCAGATTCGAATGTACTGTAAAAGTGAGCCGCAAAAGCGACCAATTCGCCCGGGGTCTTTGCTGATTCAGTGAAACGCTTGCAGTTTCTGTTCCACCAAATCGCCCATAACAGAGTCAAAAATTTGCCCCCCATCTGTTTATCAAAAGTCCTTAATAGGGAAACCAGCTACTCAGAAATATTGACACATGAGTTGATCTGATTCCAAGGGAAGTGTGAAAGAGCCCACACTTGTCTCGCTATATGGCAGTGGATGAGAGCATGAGAGGTTGTTTCTTCCATCGATTCGCACCAAGGACAGCATAATTCATAATCACAGTGGCGTTTTTGCAAGGTCACAGCCGTGGGAAGGATTTCATGATAGACCCTCCAAGTGAACATTCGAACTTTTGGTGGAACGTGAGCTTTCCAAATCAGCTTCCAGTCTCGCGCCCATGAGTTGGTTTCAGAGGTTGACACCTCCGATTTCGATTGCATGATTAAATAGTACGCACTTTTCACCGAAAATTGACCGTCTCTTGTGTAGTGCCAAATAAGTTTGTCCTCCATGCCGAAGCGGCTACGAGGAATGTGTATGATTTTTTCAATGTCTATTGGCCAGAAGAGGGATTGAATCAGTTCATGATTCCATTCAGTCGAACCTTCATGCATAAGATCGCATACCCGGAATGCTGAGCAATCTGGAGGTCTAGGTGTGAGTGGTTTAAAGAGATTAGGCCGGTCCACCCACCTGTCTTCCCTTATCTTCACTTGATCTCCACGTCCTATTCTCCATCTAGATCCTGCTTTGAGAACCCCTTGTGTTTCCCATATGCTTCGCCAAGTGAACGATGGTCTAAAACCCAGTTTAGTGTCCAGAAAATTATCGTGAGGAAAATATTTCCCTTTCAGAACCTGAGCTACCAAGCTGTTAGGTTTGTGTATGAGCTGCCATCCCTGTTTTGCCAAAAGAGCAGAATTGAACGCTCGCAGATCACGGAAACCCAAACCCCCTTCGCGTTTTCCTTTGCATAATTGGTTCCATGCAAGCCAATGAAGTTTGTTAGTGCCCCGACTGCTCCACCAAAATTTTCGGACCATCGCCTCAATCTCCTTAAGACACTTTTATTTAACATGTGGTTGAATTTGATTGCTCAAAACATGAAAATAAAGATTTATGACATTAAGTGTGAAAAGATTAAGCAATAATCAAGGACATCATTGTTAAAATTAATACATAACTTATCATATTGAGAAACTTATACGTGTATATACATATATATACAAAAGCTAAAAATTTGAGTTGATTGACAAAGCGTCAATAATTAGAAAAATTAATCAACAGGTATAATGATAAATTATGTTTAACAAAATAATTAAGTATAAGGAGTAATTTAAGGAGTTAGAGATATATTATTGAAAATAATGGTGTTAGGTAATTTTAATTTTAGAAATATTTTTATATGAATTAAAGAGTAAAATATAAATAAGAAAAATGTCTTATATGGCAAAATAATAAAAGAACAATTTATCCACCTCATTGTCCGCATAAGCAAGAGATGGATACATAAAGTGGACATAATTTTAAATATATATATTAGATTATATTATATTAGATATATATAAAACATTATATATATATATATAGATACTATATAATGTATAGGATTAATAGGAATTGATTAAGGAAAAGAGTTTAAGCCAAAAGATATATATATATATATATATATATAAATACAAAATTCAAAAATTTGCACTAATTAATGAAGAGTTAATCATAGAAAAACTAATCAATGGATATAATTATAAATTATGTTTAAAGAAATAATTAAGTAATAACGAGTAATTTACGATGTTAAACATACATATACTTGAAAAATAATGGAATTATATACTTTTAATTATAGAAAAATTTTAATGTGAATTTAAAATTGAAAATATAAATATGAAATTCGTCTTACATGGCAAAATAGTAAAATGACAACTTGTCCACATAAGCAAGGGATGGGCACATAAGATAGATTTCACTTTAAATATATACATATATATATATACATATATTAGATTAGATTAAGGAGTTGTTTAAGGAATTAATAGATTTTAATTTATAATTATGGAAATATAATCGTCCTAAAGAGTATAAATATAAACATGGAAAATAATCTGTATGGCAATATGGTGAAAATTTTCATCTGACCAAATTCGATAAAATCGATTAAGTATTCTAACAATAAAAGATTTTATTTTAACCCTGAGGCGACTTGTCAATATAATTTATAATTTTTCCACTATAGATGTTGCATTTATGTTCTCTAATTAAATCGATCCTGAAAATCACACACGCACACATAAATATGTATATATTCGGAAAATAATATAATCTCAATAAATAATAATTTAATTTCCTATTGTATAATTTTTTCTACAAGAATACTATATATATGTGTGTGAAAGTCCACAATTTTTAACATTAAATTGGGGATTAATCATATTAGAGATTGTATCCTCTAAATCAACAATGGCTTCTTCAATACTTTCAAAATTTATGATTTTTTCACTTATTTCCTCCATGTTTCATTTATTTTTAACTCCCAATATTATTACTTCTAGTGCTAGAGCCCTCTCATCATCAAAATCCTTAATCCAAATAGCTTGCACCAGCGCTAGTAGATATAATTTAGATACAGAATTATGTATCCAAATCCTTCAATCCGAAGCCCCAAATAGTATTAGCGAATAATCTATTCAACCTGTCGATTAGTATCATGGAAGCAGGAATTTCAAACGTGACAAAAACGCGCGCATACGTCGAAAATATGCTCAATAAGTCCAATTACAATGGTGCTCTCCAAGATTGCAAATTGTCCTATGATTCGGTTGTAGGATCAATGCACAGCGCCCTAAGTGAAGTTAGAGATGACAAGGAGTACCAAACAGCAACTTATGACCTTTTGCTCGCTAGCACAGACAACATTCAACAATGCAAAGACGCTGTGGCTAAGGAGAAAATTAACGATGAGATTATATTGAGTTGTAATAGGGTCGTCCCAATATTTGGACATTCTGCATATGACGTTGTTGAGAGACTTTACCTTGAGTCCATGAAAACCCCACCCCCACCTCCAATTATAGTTATGTAATACATAACTAGCATGTAACACGCACTAGATTATAGTTTATTACATGCTCAATTAAGAATAGACCAAGTCTTGTTTGTATTTTTGAGATCTCCTTGCATACATATCAAACCTCTGAATATGTTGCTTTCTACAAATTTTGGCCAACTAATCCTACCGTGTGTAAACACACACACACACACACACACACACACACAAGACAAAAGGAACGGGAAAGAAAAAAATTGCTCCAGAATAAGTTTAGAAACGGTGATATGTGATTCTTCCTTCACAATCTCCATAGAATAAACTTTCATCCCAAACTTGAATTGATTGTAGATTCAAATAGAAGAAGACTTACATAAAAAAAATAATAAAAAAAAAAGGCAGGGAAAAAAATAGAAGAGGGCATATATACCTTATTTTGCTCACTTTGTATTAAATTTCAATTTTATGTGAGGTACACAGTTGAAACATTTTATAAACATGTTTGATTTGGCATATTTGAAATTTTAAATTGAAATCCCCTACCATCATCAGCCCCAATTAAAATTTGTTCTAGGTCACTTTCACGAATTTAAATTTGAAATTGAAATTGAAATCGTATTTCAAGTTGCGTTTAGAGTTAGAGCTTGGCATACAAATTATAACAAATCAAACATACCATAAATACCACAAATAATTGAATCAAACATATCATAAATCTTTTGTGCTTATTTGTTTGAACGAGTCGTAATTAGGACTTCTATTCGGGCATTTAAAGTTATCAACTATAGTATGTTATCGATATGATTGTCGTTTGTCACAAAATGTGACGAATTTGAGAATATATTGAACTGAAAATAGTTATAAGGGCGGTTTTCAGTTAAAAATAGTTAGCTTTGTTGTCATTAATACTTGTAATATATATATATATATATCTTAATAAGTATTGATGGCAGGTGAGATGGTTTCCAGCCAGCAGCACCCTTAGAGCATTTGACTAATTGTAAAATAGAGAAATAAATTTAAAAAAAGAAATAAAAATAAAAAAATACAAAATAAATAGTCATAAAAATAAAGGCTAATTTACGATCATGAAACTAGTAAATGAAAAATTAATCTTGGTGTACGGAAAATAGATTAACTATAATTCTAAACGACTACAATATACACGAAATGTGAAAACGGTTTCAAGTAAATACTTTAATTCTCATCGATAAGCAACAACCACTTTTAATAAAAATATACATGATAATTTTGTTCAGCTCAAAACTCAAAAGGCTAGTTTTATGATCGTGGCACACAAGCACGGGGCCAAGGGCTGCCCTCGATTTATATCGAACTAAAATTTATATACATTTTGAGAGAAAATTAAATTTTATTCCATCTAAATCATAGGAATATTTTTAATATTTTCTTGAAATTTAATTTCGCCCCTAAACAAAAATTTAGGGCTACATCCATAAACGCACGGGATATACGTTAAATAAATGAATATCTATGGCATTAGAGAAACAAATCATAATAGAATATTATGATTGACGACAGAAATAGGAAAGAAATTAAAATAATAAAGGACAAATAATGAGAAGAGAGGAAATAAAATCGTATCATCAGTTGCAATTTCTATTGGGATTTGTTTTCCTATACGGTCATCAATCATAAAGTTCTATTATGATTTGTTTCTCTAATATATATAGTAAAAAAAAAAAAGGAAAAACGCATGCAATATGGCAAAATAATCTAAAAATAAAAGCGAAAATCATCATCAATTACTTACCTCAAAATTCCTAAAAGTCATGATAAAACTTTAACCCTTCTTTTGTTCTAGAATTTTGGTAAGAAAAATAGGATGGAAATTTTTTTCTTTACTTAAAATGATAGTACTCTATGCTTTCATGTTTGATCATTTCTATTTTCCTCCAACTTTTCCTCACTAAAATCCTTATTCCAAACATAGAGTAAAACTTCTACGCCAAATGTAGCATAAAATGTAAGGCACTCACGTTCCTAATTCACATAATCAACCTTTTTTTTTTTTTTGACATAAATATTTGATAATAACTTAGGGTAATAATAAATCATAAATGTGCCAAAGGTTGTAGCCAATGGTATCGGTTTGAACCGGCACCAGTAAGATACTAAGTTCGAACTCCTCTTGTCATCTTCCGCTTCTCCCTTGAGTAAGTGTGTGGGTTGGGGGATGTCTTTATGGTTAACATTTATAAGATGTTATGAGTTGATTGTAATCAAAAAATTAAATTAAATCATAAATGTTTTTAGTCCCAATTTGATTACTTCGAAAACGCTAGTCCCAAAATCCAATACTATCAACAATAAAGGGAGCCCGACAAACATATGAGCCCAAGCCCAAACACAACAGTCCAATTATTGTGAATTTGCGAT